>DWAN01000955.1:0-19917 GCA_018230445.1 Heliconius hewitsoni
CACTGCGCCACGACCGGCCTCAAACACATAATGTCACTGCCGTTTAATTAATTTATGTTACATTTTAAAGTCTTAAGTTCGATTTAAATGGCGTACAATAATTTCAGTCATAAAAAGAAAACAGCTTCACACTGTATCCCGCACAGAGCAGGCAGAGGGAACCTGTATTAAGACACTTCGTTCCTCATTTCGTCGACAGCGAAGAAATAAAAACATAAATTTAACTAAATATTTCATCTCCTCGAGTGGGAACTGAACCCACAACAACCAATCGATTTTACAGTCACTGAGACTGTCCTCAAGTCATAAAGACTGAAATTAAACAACTGTTGTAAAAGCAAAATGAGATATCATTTCAATTCACAAAGTAATTGACGTTGACGTACTTTCCCCGCCTATTTATCACATATATGTCAATAAAAGTTACTATATTGTTTTTTTATATTTAAAATTAAATGAATACGAAAATACATATACACTAATAACATAACCCTCCTTTTTTATACTACGCTTCACCACAGTCAAGTAATAAACAGACGTATCGTCAATTTTGCCTACATTGTCTAAAAAAAAAAGAAGTTAAAAAATCTTTAAGATTTGAATGCGCTACCATATCTAATAGCTGAAATAAGGTTTAGGCGAATTGAACATGACTTACCTTCTGTTCCTTGTAAAAGATTATATTAATTAATTAGGCGGCCTTCGTGATTTACGTTGAACAATTTGTAAATTCTGTGCTTTTGTAGTCGAATTATGATTAAAGTTATCATTTATTATAACATTAAATATACTAAGATAGTACTTAAATATTAGTAATCAATTTAAACCTTTAGTACAAGAGAAATAAATTTTATATTTGTAAATATAAATTGTTAAAAAAATATATTTAAAAATATAAAAAAAACCCTTCCGAGGGTACAAGGGGCTAGGCTAGGGCTCCAGAGAGGAGAACCTCCTCACAATACGCGCCGTCTCAAGTAAAACTGCTTTCTGCATCCGGTTCCTGATTCACCAGCCAAGTAATATGGTTATTGTTTTTATTATACTTTTTTTAATAGTCTTATATTGTGCAGGATGGGTAGAAAAGTCGTTCTCCTTCTTCAGTTAAATTGTATATTAGGTGGCAGAATTCGCTTTCCCTTTGAGAAATCGAACAATATTCGATATTTTTAGAAGGGGTATTTTAACTACTAATAGTATTTTTACACAATCTCTTTTAATTTGATTATTTAAAAAATATCTTTTTATAAATAATAAATAAATAATAATTTGAGTATAATAAATAATAATTTGAGGGCAATCGTGGCGCAGGCGCATTTGGCGCACAAAGTATCTGTAAACGCGACTGGTTGTGGATTCGATCCCCACTCGAGGCAAGGAAATATTTATTTAAATTTATTACCTCTATTTATTCTTGATACTTCTTTAAATTCTGTTTTTTGCTACGATACATGACCTATCGTTATATCAATATTGCCAGTTGCTATAGAGGCCAGTCGCGGCGCAGGTGCACAAATTATAATGACTTTAAGCGCGATAGGTTGTGAGTTTTATTCCCATTCGAAGAAATAAAATATTTTCAGTAACATTTCATTACTCTGGTTTCTTCTGGTTTCGAGCCGAGCGCGGCGCTTAACAGGCAATGCCCCCAGAATTCAACGAAAATGGAGAACGGAGTGTCTTAACGTTATGTTCCATCTATCTACCCCGATTTGTGCGGGATACAGCGTGATGCTGAAAAAAATATCAATACAGAACGACTCTACATTTAAGTTTCTATGAAGTTACTTCAAACATATTCTTATACAAACAAAAGGAAACTAAAATGTCTTGCTCGTACAGTTAAAGTACCGGTAACAAGGCAAGTTTAATACAACATTATTATCGGTGTAGTCGGCACCTCGCGAACGACCAAAGAACAACGTTATATATTTTTATTGCTCCACCCTACCTCGGAGAGCTGTTGAAATTCAAATTTTTGAAAATATTCTTTGTGTATTAGTTTTCTATGATTATATTCAATAGTAGATGAAATTGTTAAACAGTTTCTTATTATGGGTTCGATATCTGTGTTCATAGATTTTTTACTAATAATATAAACAGTTTAAAGGCAGACGATTAAGATTCAAATGCTATTTAAAAGAACCTATAAAGAAAAAACAAAAATGGCCATTACTTGTCGGCCTTTATTACATTTGTATTAATTTTGAATTATAAACTTAAAATTTAAAAAAAATCAATTAGTTACAAGATTGATTTCAATTCTCAAACAACGTTTTGAAATACGAGAAATATTGCCCAAATCTTTTTTGGAACGTTACCTACCTATAGTAGATGTTTAAAAAAAAGACAACGTCAAAAAATGTATAATAGAAGAGTTAATTTAATTATGCCTTAGGATATGAAAATGAGTGAGCTACGCTTGAGATATTTTGTATATTAACATGGTAGTAACTAATCAAAACACTACCGCCCTTTGAACGTAGAACAAAGTTTGAGTTTGATGTGAGATGTGGAAACCACTGTAGCGATTCCCGGACTTTATTAACTGAGATAAAGCCGTTGGACTGTAAAGTAAACTATATGCTTTTAATCTACATTACAACTAGCCTGTGCATGCGGCATCGTCCGTGTTAAATGGTTAAGAAAAATTGTATTTTTTATTAACTTCGCGCTGTATACACACATTGCGATAGTTGTGGGGTATAGTGAGGAACAGAGTGTTAAGTTACTCCTTTCCTCACTTTTCGCAAAATTATCACAGCATTGTCTGGCGGAATTCAACGCCGCGCTTTTGCCTTTGTACCAGTGCAAAGAAATAAAAATATAAGCAGCTATTTATATATTAGCTTTATTCCTTCAAAAATTAGATGAAAAGAATGATCAATAAAATCACTGTTAGTTTTGCGAATATTTGACTTTATTCGATTTCATCAATTATTATGAAAAGGCTGAATAAATTTCCTTTGTAATATTTTCGTTTCCTTTCCTCAAGAATACAAGTTATATTATAAATGTTTGTCTACTTTATGAAAGGATATAATGTAAGATGAAGTTATTTTGATATTATTCAAGATAAATATTTGATAAAAGACTACAAATAATTGTGTTTGCCTGAAAATTGGGTTGCCGAAATTAGCTGAAATTTTGGGCTGATCGTTGACTGATCTTACTTTTTTGGGCTTCGTACCCAAAGGTTAAAACTGAAATCTATTACTAAGACTCTGCTGTCCATCCCTCTGTTTGTTCATATGTCACCAGTCGCTACCTCATGAACAATTAAGTACAGCCTGTAAACAGTTAAAATTTTCTCACTAAATATAATACTTTGACAGTTTTAGCAAAGTATAATATTTTGGCAGTCAAGATTTGTGCGGAAAGCGGAGAACAAAGTGTTTTACACTATGTTATCTCTGCCTACTCTTTTAAAAATGCAGAATAAAATAAAGACGTGTAAAAATACCAAATATTAATAAATATCTTAATTCTCGTTACAATATCATGAACTAAATAAAAATAACTGAAATTTTCATTCATAAAATCCATATTTGGCTACATTGGCCTATATTCACATAGTGTCCAGGACGAAACGAGTTTGTAAGATCATTTATCATAGCGGAAATATCAATATCCAAGTATGGGGGCCGACAGTAACTAATGGTACTGCCTGCGTGCGGTAGTACAATACTGCTTAGCACTTTTGGCCGAATGAAACCTAATATTTTTTTTGTATAATTTACAGTGGATTCGATTTCTTTTTGTTGTTGAAAGGTACTTTAATATTTTTGTTAGTAATTTTAGGTAAAATTGAGAACGGGATTTTTAATACTATGTTCTTTTTGCCTACCCTGTTATATGAGGGATAAAGCGTGAAGAGCTGTTTAAAAATAAATAAAAGTAAAACACAAAGCTTCTACTTCTTCTTCTTTTTTAAATTATTTTTTATTAAATTATCAAACAACTATAACTTATTATTTTTTCAATAAAACAACAATATTAGATGTTTTTCTATATACAGTTATACATCGCTTCTTTGAGAAATATAAATGCAAATATTAAAAAAAAACATTTTGAGGCCAGTCGTGGTACAGGAGCACAAAGTGTGACTGTAAAATCAACTGGTTTTAAGTTCGATCCCCACTTTAGGAAATGTTTTTTTTTATTTACATTTGTGTTTTCATTTCATCGCTCGAGTTGAGTGCCGCCATTCAACACGCTATGCTTCCAGAACTCAGCGGAAAGTGGAAAATGGAGTGTCTTAACACTAGGCTTCCCTCTGCCTACCCTGCTATATGCGGGACGGTGAAGCTGATTTTTTTAAAAAATACATTAAATAATAATAACCTCTTAAAGAAAAAATATTATAAGAATATTTTCACCTAAATATTCTAGGGTCAGCACTCTCTTTCAAATTCACCGACGGTTCTGTTTTGACACTTGAAGAGATGAAAACAAAAGTGATTTATCTTAGTTCCGCTGGAGGCTGGGAAGTGATAGGTATCCTGTGGACATATCTATGTTGTTTAATGCTCGATTAATCAAAGCGAAGGGGTTAAATAACCGTACAGACGGCTTAACTGATATTTAACGAGACACAAATGAAACTCAACAGAATATTTTAGATTTAAAAATATTTATATGTATAAAATAAATAAAAAATCCCTTTTAACCAAAAGAAATTATTAATAGAAAATTTTAAAGGATTTAACGGTAAGAATAACGAACATAGATTTCTTTACTTTTTTATTTTCCTCGTGCACGTGCCTATAGAAACTTACGACGCATTTTACATATTTACCTTTTTTGGATACATGATACAAAATAGTAGTACATCGTCATATTATAATAATAAGTTTGTTTGTGACGCGTTAACGCCAAAACAAATCAACCGATTAACATGAAACTTTGCACACATATTCTTAAATGTATCAGAAATTACATTAGATAACTTCCATTTAAGAAATACGCATTTTATAAAAATATTATCATTTCTCTATAATATAAAAATAAATTTAAGCGGGCAAACCCGCATTATTCACTAGTATATTTATAATCTTAGAAGTTACTTGTATAATATGGTTCTTAAAGTTACTATTCTTAATTAACCTAATCACTACATAGCTTCAGTTCTTGATGGCTGAACGGGGACCGTAATTTTAATCTAGGGTTACTTAAGAAGAAAATTGACATCAGTCGAGGCGACTCGCTGCACTCTGCATATGTTCGCTTTGTCAAGGGACACATTACTAGGGATTGTGGTAAAAGTTATAAACTTATATTTATAGTTACTGGTAAAATATGTAGTTGTATAAAGTCATAGTACAAGCGTGTTACTGTAAACGAGGGTGTGGGTTTGACACCCACCCGGGGGAATAAAAATGTTTAATATTTTCATTTCGTCGCTCTGGCAATGGAGATTTTTTTTTCATTTATATCACAATCAAAAACAGGTACATATACCTGTTGTACAAAAATATAAAATTTCTTTATATACATACTGGTTCTTACTTACGCATATAAATAAATTTTACGACTAATTTAGTCCACCTCATACCGTCCAAATTGCTTGAAAATTGAGCACAGAACCCTATTAGATCTTGAGATTTATTTCGGATAATTGTAAACGTGATTATTAACAAAAACAAGACAAACAAACAAAAGAGTTAATTACTAAAATCCATACATAAAAATATATTTCATACATACATACCTAAACTTATGTACATACATACCACAAAGCACTGAACGTATATAGCAATAACAAATCCAAGGATATCTCATTACCAACTTTCCGCTAACTTACGGCAACCGCGTCTCTTATTATAAGTTTCACTTGTTTGTAGTTTACTTGGTGGAAGTAAATAAAACATGGTTTTAATGGTGCGAATAATAGGCCGATTTATATATTGTTGTTTTCTCGATTTAATATTGTTGTTTTCTTGATTTTTGATGTTTCTAGATTTTCTATTAGTGCTACAGACAGAGAATCATTGATAGTTTTTTGAGATCATTTCAGTCTTTATAAAATGTCTGTATGATATGTTTTTTTTATCAGCATAACGCTTATGCTGAAAATATTAAATATTTCATTTCCTCGAGTGGAAATCGAACTCACAACTTGTCGCGTTTACAGTCGTACTTCCACGCTTTGTGCCCTTGCGCCACGACTCAACTTTTATTAGATTTTAAAAATAAATAAAAACATCATTTTCTTGACAAATTTTGCCAAGGGATTTGTATTTTTTCAAATTCCTAAATATTTTGCCATAACTTGCCTGATTCTGTGTACCAAGCTGCGTAACCAAGCGTAAAACGTCGTCGTTTTTTCGCAAATTTCTACCCAAAGCATATATCCCTTCATGTGTAAACATGTAATAGCACATACATTTATTCGTGTCAATATTTTATCACGATAGCGTATGAAAATTTTGCTCTAATAGGCAAACATTTCGAAATACAGAACGTAAATACCTACATTTTATTACAATATTGCTGGTTTTTTTTTAGCTTTCCGCTGTATCCTGCTCACAACAGGGTAGACTGAGGGAACTAGTGTTAAAACGCTATAATGAAGAGATAATATTGGTAGTTAAAAATAAAAAAAATTGCTTCACGCTATATCCCGCACACAGCAGGGTAGGTAGAGGGAACCCAGTGTTTAGACACTCCGTTCCCTACTTTCTGCCGAATTTTGGAGGCTTTGCGTGTTGAGAGGCAGAACTCAACGCCACGCTTTGCCTCGCCACCAGAGCGAACAAATGGAAATATAAATTTAAGTAAATATTTAATCTCCTTGAGTGGGAATCCCACAACCAGTCGGGTTTACAGTCACACTTTGTGCCATTGCGCCACGACTTGTTGGTAGTTAATATAAAAAAAAATATTTTTAGTAATATCTATTTAAAAATGACACTAACATTGTGATTTTCATGAACATCAACAACTTTATATTTATAATTATAGCGCTATACAATATTAACGGAATAAGAAGCTCTTATTGCTTTCAAAATAAACGAGCTTTTAGCGGTAGAAAACTGTACTTTTGTTCTACGCCGTAGCCGCATCCTTAATTATATATTTGATGTGTAGTTATACAATAGTGACACTGAAAAATGTATTATAAACCTTAACAAAACGTGTTATAGTCTATTTTTCCTTAATAATAATACAATTCAAAAACGCAACGTTAAATAGAGATTCAACAATCATGAGCTGCATGAAGTTAGTTTGTCTTAAAGTTAATACGTTCTGCAGTTTCATTTAATATTCATTTCCTTATATGCGCTCATTTCTGTGGAATGGCCATTTTAACTGTTTGAATGTTACAGGGTTTAATAAAAGTTTTAAAGTTCAGATGAGTGTTGGCTTTGTTGGAAGTTTGCTTTCTTTCGCATTGCAAGTAAACCCATATCTCGAAGGGAACTAACTGATTCTTATTTGATCGATGTGTTATATGATATGTTTTTTTAATGGATGGCTTATTATCTCTTTAGATATACGTAGAGGCTTATGAGAATTTTCGGCAGATTCCTAGGATTGAGTAAAGAGATTTAATCAGAAATATATTTATCTTGTATAGCCAACATGAGGGGTTGAGATACTTATAGCTTACTCTAAATTGTTAAACTGAATAGTTAAACGCAACTTAGCATTTGATTTTTAATTTGAACTGAATCACTTTTTATCCACGATTTTTAAGCTGATATTTAATTAAAATTTATAATTTTATTGAGAAATTGGTCTTAATTAAAAAATCTTAAATTAATACAACATTCTTTGATCATAGAAACTCTTAATGTCAGAATTCAACTTTCCTAATATTGCGACGGGCTACCGGCGAAACGTCACAAATTTAATTATTACCGCGACAAAAAGCAATTCAGAGGGTCCGGGACTTTGTCGTCGAAATTACTTAGACCCTAGTTATCAGTAAAATAATGTTAATATACTGGATGTATATTAACATTATTTTACTGATAACTATATAAGCCATACTTAAGAATATTTATCAGTGAAAAATGGGAAACGGAAATGACTTAAAGGGAACGAAGTTAACACTAGATTTCCAGGCTAAAGCGTGAACCTAAGAATATTAAAATTTTACATACATAATCATAAGTAAAGACTATCAATGTGCAGTGAATTCTATCTAATTGTCTTCGACGACGAATGGATCTGTCAATCCAGGTTTCATTTTCATACCGCATAAAGCAGTATTGCCGCATAAAGCTTTAGAAAGAGCCTAGTGTCAACTCTCCTTTCTCCACCTGTTAGCTAATTATTATGAGACATTCCGCGTTGAGTGGTGTGTCCTAATATCGTAATCATTAATTATTAAAAAATATACATTATTCGTTTTATTTTTACATGGTAACTATACAATTCAACCAACAAAGAAACATAACGCGTATTGAATTCAAATACTAGAATATCGAAATGTCATCTTATTATACACGATGTATTGAGAAATAATACTTTCGAGATTATATTACATTTACACCTTAAAAGAAAGAAAAATACTTATTTTTGAACACGTATAAAAATTTGAACCTACTTTTTTATATATTAATCAGCTTCACGGTATATTAATCAGCTTAATGCTGTATCCCGCACACAGCAGGGTAGGCAGAGGGAACCTAGTATTGAGACACTCCGTTCCCCGCGTTCCGGTGAATTATGGGTATAGAAATCGAACCCACAACCAGTCACGTTTACAATCACAAACTTATGGCCCTGGATCATGTAGGCCTCATACATTATTCTATCGTATATCAAATCGCTAAACTATACATCAATGGAAGTCATTGTTAGAACAAGAACCTATCCCCACATCTAGAAATTTACTATTTCTTTGAGCACTCCACGAGATCTATAAACATGAATCTACCATGTTTGTTTCCAATACATATTTTCACAGCGGAATTGTTCTTTACAAACGGTGAAAAAGCTTCTGTTGATCCGAAAAAATAACTCGCACCAAACATATTTTCTTACATTTAGTGTTAAGCTCCACCAGTTTAGTTTGAGCTGGCATCCAATTTCTTTTTATTTTCAATGTTGTTTTTTCAGCTTCACGCTGTATCCCGCATTTAACAAGATAGGTCTAGTGCTAGGACGTTCCGCTGGCCACTTTCCACTGAATTTTGGAAGCAAAGCGTGTTGAATGGCGGAACTCAACGCCTAGCTTTGCCCCAACACCAGAGCGAAAAAGAAATTAAAATATTAAATATTTTATTTTCCCCAGGGTGTTTGTGGGTTTGATACCCACAACCTGTCGCAGGTGACAGTCAAACGTTTGTGGCCATGTGCTACGACTGTCCTCCAATATCCTCGATGCATTTTAACAAATAAACATAGCAAATATTGTGTAATAAAAGATCAAGGTAAATTGGTGAGTCGACAGCCAAGTATCATAACTAACCATCAGAGCGCCGCGTACTAAGAATAAATTTTCAATACTGAACACGGATCGTTAGTTCCTCTCGAGGGTTCCGTATGTTTACGCACTAAGCTTTATCTCGAATACGGGGAAGTAACACGCACAATACAGAACGAGTTCAATGGAACTTTCTTAATGGGGTTTTAAAGTTACTTAGGTTACTTACCACTGATCCTGATATGATTGATGGCGGGTTTGGGGGTCGTTTTGGAAATTAAATTTCTTGGATCACGTTTAAGACGCGCGGAGAATTATAAAGAGATCTTAATAAATGTGGTGGAACATAAATCAAAATGTGTTTTTCTAGCTCTGTTGACACTAAAATACCTTTAAATGTTTTTTTGTAGGATTTAAAATAACGTGATTTAGTAATGGCAAACAAATGGCGTTGTCAGCTGAATTACTGTGATAAAGTTGTTTTAAATTTATTAATTTTCACATGTCAGTTGCAATTAATTAAAAGCTCACGCTGTATCACGCACACAGCAGTGCAGGCAGAGGGAACCTAGCGTTAAGACACTCCGTTCCCCAATTTCCGCTGACTTCTCCGTCAATCTTCATTACGTGTGAGTGGCGTAACTCAACGCCGCGATTTACAAGTAATTGAAACACCTTTAACGAAGAACAAAAATGCGAGTGGAAAAAAAAATATATATACGCTATATAGGTATATATAGCTATTGGTTATAATAAATTAATTTAAATACCTACATCTTAAAACCTAAAATCAAAAAATCTAGTTCTATACAAAATTCTAGTATTTACTAAATAGCATGTATCACAAACTCACATTCACAAATTAAGCAAACAGCGTAGATAACAATATTTCTGCGGCAGGTGCAAGACGTCGACGCTGTACATACAGGAGAATGAGCAAAACCATTTACAAGACGTGTTATTAAGGTAAACTTAAACTTAGCGTAGAGTAAAATTACTGTTATATATTTTTGTTTGTAAACAAGTTTATTCTCGTTATTTTGTTTACGTGGTTCATGTGACTCTTGATATAGTAATTTTCCATCTAGTGAGAACTTAGTGTCTTAACACTAAATTCTCCATTAACTTACTTAACTTAACACTAAGTGCTTTATTCTCCGTTTTCCATTCGAATTCGAGAGATTGCGCATTGAGTGGTAAAATATCCTACCTTATCTTATTGAAGCGCAACTAGGAAAGGAAGGAAGAAACGACCATAATCAAATCATAATCAAATACTGACCCACTGCACAACGATAACCTCGGTTTTCAAGTATTTTTATTTATCAACGATATCTAGCGACCATACCGAAAAACTACTATTAAGGTGGCAATTAACTTTTCATTATAATGTAACTGGACTATTATGATTCTTTATCAAATGTTTCATATATTTAATTTTTAATTGACAGTGAAAATGCTCTTTATAGTTTTTGAAAAAAAACTAAAATAATTCAACGCTATGTTTACGGCCGCAAGCCTAGACTCGAGTTCCCGCAGGGGCCTTACCGTACCTTAACTTTCTCAAAATTATGAAAAATGATTTAATGTATAAATTATATAAACAATTTTATAGTAAATACAGCATAATAAAATAATTATCGACGTATGTGGGCGTAGCCGTAAGTGGGCCGCTAGTGGTTTTGTAATCCTCAAAGGATTTCGCTTGGAAAAAGTGTTCTTCACAGAAAAGTGAGTCAGTAATGAACCAGATATGAATAGGCAAGTACATCTTCACATGCTTCTTCACTCACGTGGCTTCATGAAACTTAGTTACCTAATGTCATATCTAGAAATAAATTGTATAACTGAAAAAATAAAATCAATGCATTCAGTACTTTTAACACTTAATATTTATTTACATGTGAAAGATTTTTTGTTATTGTTTTGTAAAATCTGATTTTTATAACTATTATTCAACATATTTTTCAAATACTAAATCCTTTCTAATTATTATTAATCATATCAATTCCCTGAGCAATATATTCAATAACAAAATAACCAAACAATAAAATAAACCCAAAAAAAAAATATACAATGAACATATAAAGCAACTAAGTAGTTGAACTAACTCAGTACATTCAAGCGGAACAGCAAAAGATTATAACAAACAAATCAAAATTGTATACAGAGGCGCTCAGAACTAAACAATGTGAACGTATTTAAGCGTAACTATTGCAAAACAGGTGTTCATTCTCATCTCAACACATAAACAACATCTAACAATGCCTGTTCTCAACAATAAGTAACAACGTTCAATAGTTAGATATATTTATGTATGTATGTTCATACGTATAATGTCAGAAAATGGTGTAGAATTTTTATTAAAGAGAAGAAACCTTCAAAAGAAGCTATTTTTTGTAAAAGAAAAAAATTGAAAGTGCTATTGTACTACTACTACTACTAATATTATATATATACTACTAGTATTACTGTTTTATTACTTGGTAAATCGTTATCCCTAGCTGCATATTTTATTATCCAAAAGCCAGATGCAACCTATTTCACTTTATTTTCCTATTGTTTATATAAAAATTATATTTTACTTCGATAATATTAGATGTTATAATAACTATTATTATACGTTTTTCTTGATCATAATATTTTTTACTTAAAACATAATAGGTATACTATTAAGATGATATTGAGATGTTATAGACTAGAGTAGATAACGTCGGGTATCACGTCAATTTCTCAGCCTTCACCGTGTAACCACATTTCATCGGGAACTGCACTACCACATTTGATTTACCCATCCATAGATCCTCCGTTCATGTAATTATTGTACACTCATTAAATATTATAATTTGAACCTTATTGGATTTAAATAAAGTTCATAATTGTAGAAAGTAAAATATGATCTTAACTTGTATTTTCGTATCGGTATATAACGTCCAATTTGCTTTTTAACGAGTAAAAAAAATTTAAATCTTCAATTATAATAATGAGATTCTGAGTTTTTGTTTTCAAAATTCTAATTGCATTTTCATAAATAAATACTAAAGGTCTATCCTTTATAAGGAGTAAAATTTAAAACTTTCTAAGAAAAGACGTTAAAATGGCAAGACTTCAGTTCCTTAATACATTGAATTCGCCAACCATTCACCGAATGAAAGAAAAATAGTGTCGAATTTTCAAGTGAAAGGCGAATCTTTCTTTCTACTACAAATAGAAACTTGAAATTTTAAAAGGTACGGCAATTATTCACACTTTAATGGAAACCAACGAGTCGGACGTCCGTGAAGAAAATACGGCGAACGAATAATTTACAGCATTCGTATTTGATCGCGTCAGCCGATAAAGTTGCAATTTGGAATTTACAAAATATTGCATCGTTAGAGCTTCGAAAAAACGACGTTTATGCAAACACTGCAGGTGCTGTGAAGATACCAGACGGATTTTTTTGCTCTATCGGTGGTACTTGGGGTAGAAAATTTTAAAAGCAAATTGGATTCAAAGCGAACTTGAAGATTGGTTTTTTTTTAAATTCTGGATAAACGCAGGAACCTCTGTATATGTTCTACATATAGCAGTCTAGCGATAGCAGCTTATTTACATAATTGCATGTATGTTTATGTACCCTTGTGTGATTTGAATCTATAACTATTGTGTTTAGTCCGATACAAATTTCGCTTTAATAGCATCATCCAACTTCAAAGCATATTGCCTGATTCTTAAAAACATAATTTAATATTAAGAATTCATCTTTTATCTCAAAACGATAATAGAACCAAGGCCAGACACATCAATCATTATCGAACTTTTACGTTCTGTATCGTATAGCTTTGATCAGACATCTATCCAACAACAACAGGCCAAGCCAGTCCAGGCTAGTAAACATCCAGAGTAGACCCTCATGCCTCATGTCTGCGTGACCCACGCACGCGTAGGACATAATTCAGCCGTTGAAATGCAATTAGCGGGCTAGGTGATAACACCCCCATACATCAGGCCTTATGAATAAAACCAACGATGTTGCCAATTATAGTTGATAGGTAATTAACTGGTAAGGATATTCTTTTCTGCAGTGTTTTTGCTGAAATAGTAAGAATAAGATGGTACGTCAAGAATGGATATTTGTAATATTTTTATACTTTTCGTTTTATATCAAGAATAGATTTTTACTGTACTGAATTTGTTAACGATCTTTGGCTCATTATTTAGATGACATGTTTTTATTTTATTTCTTACTTCACCATGTATCCCGTTCATAACAAGGTAGGGAATGCGAACCTAAGGACCTAGGGTTAAGGCACTCCGTTCCCATCAAGACATATCTGTTCCCCAGTTTTTGCGGTATTCAGGCAGCATTGCGTCTCAGGTGACGAAACTCAACTTCGAACTTTGCCTCGTTACCAGAGCGAGAAAATGATAATATTAAATATTTTATTTCCTCAAATGGAAATCAAACCTGAAACCTGCCGCTTTGATAAGCACGCTTGTGCCCCTTGTGCTTCATCAATTTATCTACTTTTAATATAAATAATTT
The DNA here is from genome assembly GCA_018230445.1 of Heliconius hewitsoni. NCBI lineage: Eukaryota > Metazoa > Arthropoda > Insecta > Lepidoptera > Nymphalidae > Heliconius > Heliconius hewitsoni. Next base: position 13,905 of record DWAN01000955.1, read on the forward strand.
TATAACTAAAGCAGTTGAAGTAGAAATTACTACGAAAATAGCAATAGCATTACACCCACGTAAAAGTTACGACTTTCCTTTCATCTCATCGAATATTTGAAAAGTAAGTAAAGAAAATAAGCGGATAACGATATTCCTGAAAGTAACATGACACCTCCATTAGAGGAGACTTAAAATAGATGGCACTTAAACTGACGCTGACGAGATAATGGCTGGAGCTGGTGCTTTACAGAAGTGCCTTAAAAATTGCCTTAGACTGCAATTTGATGGAGCGACAGGGTTATTTAGTGAAGGTTTGGATAATCTGATAGGGTGGGTTATGTACATCGGGCTCACAAGCACACCTGATGTTTGTTGCTGCGTAAATAATAAATGTGTGAACGAAGGAGGAATATAGGCTTTTATACGCATTCTGCGTTCATGTTTTTATCTAAAAAAACATCAGCTTCAGTATCGTAGGTAGAGGGAACTTAGTGAAAAATAATTTACTTCTTCAAGTGGGGATCGAACCTATACTCATCGCCCTAACGTCACTCCCAAAGTTTTTACCTTCTGTCAATATAAAGTTTAACTAGTTTCCAGAATGGTCAGCAGGAGTCTAAGCGTTGTTGTTCCTATATTTGAGTTCCTAAGACAGACACGCCGGACAAGTCTGGACACGTCTGTAAACAATCAATATGCAAATGCGGTTAACTTGCCCTCAGACCCTGTATTTATTCTGCAACACAAATGGCGTTCGTTATGGTGGTTTGCGAATATTGATTTTGTTAATTTCAATTTACATAGAAAATGCTCACATTATATTTAATATTACGTTTAGTAATTTAATCAACGTATTTTGTAATTAGGGATTCATTTTCTTGTTAATATATATTGAGTTTATATACAAATCATCAAATAAACTATTGATGATTTGTATATAAAATAATTGTATGTAAATAAATATTTGTTATACATATTTTTTCATCTTAGGACAATTGATAAGAATTGATAGTTGATAGAGAAATTAGTTGTTACTTTAAACTTTAGGTTTCAATTCTTATTATATTCGGAAGATTCTTAGTAGGCCATGGTGGTGCAGTGAGAATGTGTATATGCAGGAGAATAAATTAAAAATTTAAATAATATTTAATATATAAGCAATTCAAGTGGACAGAGGAAAACGAAGTGCAAAGTATTATGAAAAGAATAAATTAATTCATTTAAGGAATATTTTAACTTATATAATTAAAAGTATAAAATATATTTAACGAATATGTTCAAAAAATATTTTTTTATTAACTAAAATTAAAAGACCATTTAATTATTGAAGATTTTAATAATATATAGATCTAGTACAGCTTACTTGCAATAGCAATCTCCACTGGTCTGCGTAATGTGATAGTCAGCATGGTTGAACATTGTTTAGCTTCCCTGTAGTAACCGAAACCATTGTTACTTACTATCCTTATAATTTAATGATTTCCTGTTATAATTTGATGCAATATAGCATATAATATTAATTATTTCCTTATAGAATAATATTACTGTTTATATATGAAATTGAGGCCGTCGTGGCCGAGGGACACGTGGGTGTGACTGTAAAGCGACGGTTGTAGGTTCGATCCCCACTCGAGGAAATGAAATATTTATTTAAATTTATATTTCCATTTCTTTGCTCTGGTGTCGTGGCGTTGTGTTCCGCCACTCAACATGCAATGCTTCCAAAAATAGGCGGAAAGTGGGGAGTGGAGTGTCTTAGCACTAGGTTCCCTCTGCCTACCCTGCTGTGTGCGTACAGCGAGAAGCTGATTTATTTATTTAACATGAGTAGTATTAACATGAGTCTGTGTCTGTTTATATGCTAGCCTATCAACATAGGTTCATAATTGGTCTAGAATAATTCTGATTCTAGAAAGCCAATTTAGAAACACCTGAACTCAGATTGTGCATAATATTCAAAAGGATTAATGTTAAATTGGATATTGTTAGATCGAATCAAACTATGTATTTAAAATATAACTTGCTGTTTTAAAATTATAGATTGTAATTTCACATATGATACATTTTACACACAAAAATGGACTTGAAATAACGATTGAAACATTTTATGCAAAAACTATACAAAAACTAAATTGTATGGGGAGGAAACCAGTGTTGAAATAAAACTACTCTGTTCCATGCCACAGTAGTTTCAATTCGCTCTGAAATCTTCATAAAAACAAAAAAAAAAAACAAAAATGGCGACTAAATTTAAAAAAATGCAAAAACATTTTGTACTTCCGCTCATACATCGTCGAAATATGTTTTTTTGCTTTCGTTCCATGCACGTGCCGTGACCGTTTTAAATCCTAGTATAATTGAGAGTTATATAAATTCGACCTTTTCGGTTATCCAACAAACAATGGGAATAAAGCTTTCAGGGGATTCCACTCGTATAAAGATGGATTGATAGGCTGAGCCTCCATATATATTTCTAACTTGTCTCTTCTACAAAACTTCAATACCCACACGTATCAGCGTATCTGGACGTATTTTCCGGGGAAGCCCTGGACGTTACCTTTGGACAGTTATTTTCTTGTAAACGTTGTTTTTTTAATTATTCGTGGCAATTTTTTTGTTAGTAAAAGCTGCCACAGGCTACAATATTCTTTTATAATACACATATAACCGTATTTTTATGTATAGTTTTACCGTATTAGGTATATATAGTTTCATTTTATCGTAGTGTAAAGTTTTAAGCCTTATAAATTTTTACTTCGTTCAGAGTTAACGAAGAATGCAAAAATGCAAATTTCAATTAAGTTTTAAATTAAAATTGCGGCTTCGACTAAACTATTTTCTTTAATAGTCTTTGCAGGAAGTGTAATATCCTGGAAGATAAGAAAATGTAGTTAAAAAAACTTATAAACATTTAAAACAATTCTGTTTAGCTGGTACAGTGAATATCGCCTGCATTTCACAACTGTTTTTATATATATTTTGTTTTTATATATTTTTTTAAAGCTTTATTCTGTATATACACTAACAACAGGACAGGCAGAAGAAACATGGGAACATAGTGTTAAGGAACTCCGTTCCCATAAAAAAAAATTTCGCTCACTTTCTCCTGATTTCTGGAGGTACTGCGCGTAGACCGACGAAACTCAAAGCCGCGCTTCGCCTAGTAATTCGAATAAAAATATTAAGAACCTATTTTATTTTCTTCTAGTGAAGATCGAACCAATAACCTGTCGCGTTTACAGTCACACGCTTGTGCCGCTGCACCACGACTAGCCACGTATTTAGGTAAAGTTTTCTAATAATAGCTGAAGCGAGTTTAATTACCATCAACTATAAAAGTACTAGGCTGCAAAGACTCACAGCCAGCCCGGTGACGCTCTCAAGACCAGTCCAGATCAACAGCATTTAGTCCATTTGAAAAAAAAAAGACTCACATTGAGCTAGCCACTCGGCTTTTACAAATTAATTTTGTGAGGAGTCATCCCAAAATGATCTATAATTCAGTTACATTATCGCGAGTTTCCGGACCAGTGATCAGTATGACCATTACCGAAGAACCCTCAGCCTATAATAATTTTATGGCAAAATTCGGACGTTATGTGCCTTTGTTAAATGGTTTAATGGGTTTTCTTTACTTTTTTTGCATGATTTTTCTTTCTTTTATGAGTAAGGAATCCAAATTAACGAACATGGTAATGGATATGTTGGAAGTTATTAAAATTTTTGTAAGCCTTAGGAAAACAAGTCAGTGTAAATTTTGTATTTTCTGCTAGTAATTTTTCGAATTTTGGTAGTACTCAACGTCGCGCTTTGCCTTTTTACCAGATCCAATTAAAAATATTAAAATATGGGGAATATTATATGGGAATCAAACCCACAACCGTCATCGTCGTTTACGGTCGCACGCTTATTTCCCTGCGCCACGACGGCTGGGCTCGCTGTTGTTAATGTTTGAAAATAAAAATAATATTGTATTTTTGAAATATTTTAATTTTGCCCATCCAAATAAAATGCACTGTTTAATTTGTATTATTTAATTATGAATAAAAACTACGTAATACTATATCTGGAATTAGGAAAACAGTTCTTAAAAAAAATTTACAATTGACATATCCAGACAAAAATAAATTAGAGAACCAAATATGAGTCACTATTTTCTTTCTACCTAATCCGCTTATTGCGAACATGAAAATACTTACTTTTAAAAATGTTATTTTTTTTTATTTAATACAGGTCAATTAAGTAGATCACTCCTATATTACACACCCACAATATCTATTTAGGCGTAAATTTTACACTACATTTGAAACTTTTAGGAAAGATTCACTATATAGAGTCGGTCACGGTACGTTTTCGGTCCGATTTCAATCTGTTAAAAATATTCTTATATTAGAATAAAGAAGAGAGCATTCATACTATCCTTACCGGCTCCGATCCAATATAGATTCTCAGAAAAGAATGATATCAGACCGAGAATGAACCGTGACCGACACTAAGCATGAATCCTACTTTATTAGAAAACTGATAAAAAAATTAACGTAACGGGATTTGAACCCGCGTCTCTTGAAACCCTCCAAGTGTGAATCCTCACTAAACATTTACTATTTGTTTCGATGTACGAACATAAATATATCGCACGCACCTCATATTGGTCCGGTGTGCGAAACATTAAAATTTCGTGTAATAGGAGATAAATCTTAACGCCATTACCCGAAGGGACGGGTGTTTTTTTTTTCCTAAACCGGAAATTCGGCGGGCCCTTTAATTTTGTACATGTTACTATGATATATGGAACATGATGGTGATTCAATTTTTGTTTTTATTATTTTTTCTTTTTGCGTATACTAGATGGTCATAAAATAGCGTACAGACACTTCGTTTTCTACTTTCCACCTGATTTTAAGGCATTGCATGTTAAATAATGTAACTCAACGCTCGAGAAAAGAAAATAATTCCATAGAGTACAGATTAAAACCTACAACCATCGCGTTTACAGTTACGGTTTTTAGCTTTTATTTGACTAGCCGTAGTAACTGTGATAGAAATTTTGCAAGCGAATTTCATCATCTTCAGAAATTTAGATTACGATTTTAGTTTTGATGATAATGAAATTACATTATAATCGATATTGTTGTAAATCAAAAAAAAATCAGATGACCTGATTTGTAAAATACACTACAACATAAAAATCTATAAAGCTCGCTCCTTTTATTTTGTTAGTGATATAAACAAAATATTATTAGATTTTGTGTATTGAAACATAAATTACAAATATTATTTTTTTTATACTATTTTTATGTAAAAAATTTATAAGATTCGACAGTTTTACATACATTGCATAAGAATGGTGACTCATTTTAAATATCGCACGAAGAAGACTCACTAATTCGCCACATTTGTGCAGAGCAGAGTGGCGCAGTGGAAGCGTGCTGGGCCCATAACCCAGAGGTCCGTAGATCGAAACTACGCTCTGCTAAATTCCTTTTTGTGATTTTTTTTTCTATTTTTATTTTTATTTGTAATTTTTTTTATTTTTCTAATATTTTTTTATGATCATTTTTTTTATATATTAAATTTATAAGATATGATTTATCTCTAGTCTATAGAGTCTGGTTTCAATAAAACTAGACATTAGGTTCAGAAAATAACGTCTCTTTAACAATTGGGAATCGAAGAACAAAATGATGAGTCACTTACGTTTTCTTAAATTTATTACGCAATACATATTAAGATAAGATAATTAATTCTGAGCAAATACCTATTGTGTGATAATGATATCGACCTTTTTTTATTATGGTAACCTGATGTTTTTTTTCTAAAAGTGTATTATTGTTATTGGGGAACGGAGTGTCTCAACACTATGTTCCCTCTGAAGCTAATTTATTATTATTATTATTATTTGTTTTTAGATACAATGATTATTAAGTAACTTTAGTAAATAATTAATTCCTTTGAGGGCTCCGTCGCTTCTTAGTAGGACTTATGTTAGATAAGTCGTATTACCGTTTCAGAGGGAATTAATACGTTACCT
>DWAN01000956.1:0-19914 GCA_018230445.1 Heliconius hewitsoni
GGTACTAATATATATGATGCACATAAAGACTCGTACCAAATGTATAATGAATATATAAATTATAATGTAAGATATAAAATAATAGTAACATTAATATATTTAAATTAATATAAGATATAAATAAAATAAAATTAAAAAAGTTAAATATTAATATAATATATTAAAATAAGATAAAAATATAGAAAAAATAAATATATAAGAGAATAGATAAATTATATAGTATGAAAACATTTGTGCTTCATATAATTTATGTTAATATTCAAAATGAACGGGTATAGAAGATCGACAAGCATACAATACAGAATCCATTATAAAAACATAAACAAACACAATTAAACCATTCAACGCTTCATTTTGCCCAACATTTTTATTAATAAGTGTAAATTTCCAAAAACAAAAAAACGAAAAACAAAAACAGAGCGTTGCCAAAAAAAATAAACCGGCCATTGTAGCTTACATTTATGTGTATTTTCCCTTCAGAGTACCACCGTGTATTGTTTGTGCTATCCACCCCAATTTGAGGAGATCTGCTTTAATATTCGCTAACAATTTAACTATGCTTTTAGCTGCCTTCACAAAATACGTCCAGTTCATATTTTTCTTGTGGGTAAATGAAAATTCACATTTTATCCTACCGCGACCGAGTAAATTAAAGTGTTCAATAGATATCTATTTGAAGAATGTATGACAAATATCTACCTCACTCAAACACATAGGTATGCCTTGCTGCACTCGATGGATGTTATAAGTTCTTTGATTTTCACGATTATAACACATTTTAAAAGAAACTATTTTAAACGGATTAATCGCGTATATTTAGTATTTTTATACATTTTTGGAAACCCGACGTTTCGAACACTTTGCAGTAGTCCATGGTCACGGGTAGACCGTGAAGCGACGCGATTAATCCGGTTAAAATAGTTTCATTTAAAATCGATAGATGTTGGGTGAAATTTTTATACGGAGAAAGATTATATTTAAAAACAGAGTTTATGCAATGAGGCTACACAAAAAACAAAGAGGACAGTCGTGGCGCAGGGGCACAAAGTGTGACTGCAAAATCGACTGGTGGTGGGTTCTATCCCCACTCGAGGAAGTAAAATATTTATTTACATTTATGTTTTCATTTCTTCGCTCTAGTGTCGAGGCAAAGCGGGGCGCTGAGTTCTGCCACTCAACACGCAATGCCCCCTGAACACGGCGGAAGGTGGGAAGCGTAGTAAGTATTTTAACACTAGGTTCCCTCTGCCTACACTGCTGTGTGCTGGATGAATTATTCAATGTTTGTTTTTGTATTAAAATTTTGTATGTATAAAAATTGTTACAAAAGTAACTTCTATTTTGAAGCTTTGAAGATAAATGTATACCCACATGTATATTTTTAGCTTAAAAATAGTGACGTTCTTCATTTTTATTTGTTTCCCGTCGAGACAGTACGAGCTTATGGCCAAAGATAGAGTTTACTAAAATAAAACATATCTAGAATTCAATTTCACTAACAAAATTTTTTGGTTAAATAGGTTGGTAGTAAATCACTCTGCTAAAAAATATGTATATAAATATCCATAACTGAGTATAAATATCGACATAGCCCAAAGGATTAGCAGGCTGATGTGGTAGTGGGATGGTCACATTTGTCGCAGAACCGATGAACGTTGGAGTAAACGATTTTTGGAGTGGAGACCACACCTCGGCAAGCGTAATGTGGGACGTCCTCCAGCTAGATGGGGTGACGACATTCGCAAAGTGGCTGGCATCGGCTGGATGCGAAGAGCTCAAGATAGAACTCAGTGGCGTTCCATTGGAGAGGCCTATATCCAGCAGTGGAATAGGACAGGCTGATGATGATGAACAAAATTGAGGCTGCCGTGGCATATTGGGCTAGCTATTACTGATTAGTATATATAGGGTGCTTGTGTATTCGAATACTACAGAAGGAAAAGATTATATTGAAATATTCTTTATACAAGGACACAAAAATGCCTGTACTACTGTTGGCTAAAAAAAGCATGAACTCCAATCCAACATATTAAAATTTAATATGTTAGCACATCCATGCTTAACTGTACCCTAGATTTCCTAGCAACGGATATAGTCTATCCCAGTATCCGATAGTTACGTTGTCGTAATATAGATATTATATGGAAGACATTGAGACTTGAGGAGTATTGACATTGAGACGAATATACATACATAACACTATATAAATAATATTATATTTTATCGACTATCGAAATATGAAAAAATAAAACAAATAGATTATTTAAAAATAATTAAAACCGTCGTAGTGCATAGGCTCAAGCATGCAAGGTAAACTCAAAGGTTGGGGGAATAAAATATTTAATATTTTCTCGTCCTCGTTCTGGTTGAAGCGCGACGTTGACTTCTAGCAATCAACACGCAATGCCTGGAGAATTCGGCGGAAAATGAGGAAAGGAAGTATTTTAACACAAGATTACCTTACTTCAGTTAATTATTTCTGTCTGCCTACCTGCTAACCCGCTATGGGCGGGGTACAGTGTTACGCTAAAAAAATAAAGAAATCATTCCCTCGAGTGGAAATCGAACTTACAACCCCTCCCACAACGGAAGTTGAAAGAAAATAAATTAAATCTCTTTACTAATGGTTGTTCATGAGATTTTTTTCATAAGTAATCAATCACTACTTTCAATAAAAATAAATTCAAAACAAATCAATAAATAACTCTTAGATATAGTTATCAAAGAGGTTGTGGGTTCAAGCCCTACTTCTTTTATAAACTTTTTATTAGTGTTGATTGATGACAAAATAACAAATAAAAAAAGATTGCAAAAAAATATATTGTCCCAATATTGTGCAAGTATTTATCATTTTCTGTTAAAAAATTACCTGATTTAGACAGGGCTCTTGCTGCTGTAAAGTAAAAAAAAAAATCACAATAAAATTACCTTTAAGCATTTCAAACAGAATGTATGCTGACATGGTAGGACTCTGGAGGAAGTGTCAAGCCTCTCCAGGCACACGGAGCACTCAAGAAGGTCATTCAACAGACCCTCATCCATCCCGGTTCCCTGTAAAATAACAACAGTATTAAATAAAAACATGAGTTGTAGAATATAACTGTGATTGCATGAACTATAAAAATATAAAATCTTGAATTTCTTCACTATACTCCCCAAGGATACTATAATGTCTTATTTTTGCTTTCTACGGTCAATCGTTTCCCTTTCATTTTGTATGTCAGTCAATCAATACAAGCCTTTTATTTGTATGTATTGCATATCCTTACTATTTGTATGTATTTCATCAACAAATAGAATATTTTTTTTTTGAATAAATTTAAAGGATTGTCAATCTATAATCTTGTATGAAAAAAATAACCTCAACTTAAGTCATCAGATTACCTAAATATGCAATAATTAAAACATTTATTAATTTTAAATAATATCATTTTCATCTTACCGATATAATATTTATAGAAGTTACTATAATTCAGTTAAATTATGTAATTTCCTTTAATGCTAAATATAATTAAAATAAGCTTAAGGTCACAATACAATGGAAGTATCCCTATATAGCTTACATGGGATACTTCCACTGTATTGTGACCTTTTTATGTCATAACACTTAGAAACAAGCTGACAGCTGGATTAGTCATTATGTAAAAACCTACAAATTATTAAAAGAAAATGATTGTTAATATGTGAAAAAAAAAGAAATAATACTGCCACATGTTTTGCAATTAAATAAAACATATTTTACTAATAGAATTGCACATCATGATTAGAAACAAACACTATTAACAAAATATGCTGTTTTACAATATTAAGACCATTACAGTCCAGCAAATGTGATGATTGTTGGTTTAATACCATCATGGGGAAGTAGATCTCTTTCATTTTCTCTGTCTGGTAGACAATTTACAAGAATATATACACATATTATATAAACATTACATACTTAAGTTCTCATAACAATGCCTGTTCTTTGAATAATTGATTATTATTGATGATTATCATCGCTACATTCATCAAAAAGTTTAATAAACAAACCAATAAGTAGGCAAACATTTGTCTGACTTCTTATAAGTTTTCATGATGATTATTTCTTTTTTTGGCTGACATAAGAAATAAAACATTATTTAATATACTCCATACATTTTAAGTATTTATTTAATCATTATATTAAGTATTTATCATTAATTCTTATTTCTTACATAAAATTTTATTTAATAATCTGAATAATATACGCATGTTTATTTTATTTCAGAGTATATTTATAAATAAATGTAATAGTTATTCTATAGTAATATTTTATATTAAAGAAATTATTTAAAAAATTAAGAACATACTGTTATTATTATTAACATAACATTTGATAAGGAACCCACAATCGAATCACAAGGTGACTTCAACAAATATTTGTGGTTTTACACAATATCTTTATTGTAAAATATTATTGAAATAAAAAAAATGTCTCATTTGCAGTACAATATTTTTATTTGGTAAAAATATATATCACATTGTTTTAGAAGTAAAAAGAATAGCCAAAATAATTAAATTTTATTAAATGCAAATAAAAAAATAATAATTTTTATAGTCGGTCGTCGTCATCGTAGGTCGTATGTATATTTTTTGTTTAATTTATAGTTTATACCATATCATATATACAATTACAAAAATAATTTAATTATTACTGAACCTATAACTACTTAATTTCAAATTTTAACGAAATCGTGTAACTGTTCATTATATACTTGGACTTAAAACAATATAGCAACCTGTTACAATTCCACAGACGAGACATTACTAGGACGTGAAATTTGGACAGGTGCCAAGACGATAATTTGAAAAATAGAAGTTGTTTACATTCCTCTTAATTTTGGATATAGAAAAAAGACTAATTTCTAAAATAGCGCGACTACATTTTAACACGATATATAATCCAGACGGTAACATCATGGCATGTCGACTAGTTAGCGTTGTTTTAAAATCTATAACTAACGTTGTAAATGGCCACAAAGTGAAATGATAACATCTCGAAAACGTTGATGACTCACCAGATGTTTTAAATTCCAACGTTAGCGGGAAGTCGCTCCATTATTGCACAAAACTCAACCAGGATACCACCCCAAACGAGTCACTAAATTTTAAGGCACCAACGCTTTTACACAACACACAACATTGTAACGGCACTGGGAACGTAATTATATCACAAATTCTCAAGGGGTTGCCGGACTAAGATATTATTGTGAGAAAAATGCACTTGTTCACATAAAAACTAATATAATTTCACGCACAAATGCCATTCTCGCCGTTTGTTCCTTTCATTCGTACGAACTTCGACCGATCACCAATTCACCGAACGAGACAAGTCGCGACAGGTGAAGCGGGGGAAGGAATAAGCAAAAACCAACTTTTGCTGAATTGCCATCGTATAAACTCTTATACAGAAATTTAGAGGTTTATTACTATAAAAATATTACTAAAATCCACCATAAAATAACTATTCATAATTTACTATATGTATATGAACATTCGGACTATAAATAACATTTTTTTCCAATAAGGCAATAACATAATTAAATTAAAAGGATTGTCGTTGACGCATGGGCTTCACAAAAGTAAATCTACGTCAAAGCAAAATTGACTTTGACATCGTCGGGCGTGTTGACTGCAGAGTAAAAGAGTCAATTTGACATGAGTTTTGACGTATCAGCGAATTATCAACATACATGCAAGTTGCAAAAAGTAGAAAATTTATTTATATTTTCTATAAAAATGTCGCGAGATAAAAGCGTGTGGTTTGCAGAAGAAATCCTATTAGATGCCAAACTTATAAATTTTCAATTGGAAACTGGTGAATGGGATGCAGTGGAAGAAATGCTACGCGCAGAGGCGCAACTCTCGAGAGACGCAGAGACCGGGAAATTGAGGCCGTAAGCATGTGTTTTAAATTAATAAAACTACTTATTACACATTACTAATAAAACTAATTATTACATTTTGAATTTTGTAATAAAAAATATTATTTTTCTTTATTAGAAAAAAAGCGTCGGAGTATACATTACGTCTTATAGCAGAAGTTCTACATATAATGCGGTTAGATGTGGAACAGGCTTCATATAACCGCAGCACTTTGGCTGTAGCTGAACAATGCTTACGTTTAGTCCGCTCGTGTGCTGCAGCTGGTACCAAAATGCAAACATATATTTCTAAGGAACTTTCCATTTTAGAGTCCATGTTAATCTTAGCCACAGAATATCAACACCCCAGTGGCGAATTTATTAACGAAGAATTACAGAAAAAATATGAAACATGTATGACAGTTTTGATTCAAACACTAGGAAACCTTGTTGTGAATAATCCTTTCAATCAAATTATGATTTGGAACAAATTTGATGCTATAATACTAAATTGTTTAGTTGGTCATAATGAAAAAATTGCTTCTGCTGCAGCTATGATAGTATACAACATATTATTAGGTCAACCAAATGTATTGCCTGAAGATGTAGCAGTGCTAAATTCTCTGGCATATATGTATATTAATGGAAACACAGAATATCCACATCTTATAATAGAATATTTGATTGGAGTAGAAAATACATATATAGAAAAATTATACTCAAAATTAGATGCAGAATGTCGAATGCTTGTACTAAATCTTGCTTATAATATTTTGATGTCAACGGAATCTCAAGATATCAATGTTTCTGTCAACTTTGTGAAATTCATGGCTCACGAGTTTAAAAGTAAATCAGATTGTATTTTGAAAACTGTTGATAAATATATAAATACTATTGAGCCTCAAGAAGTGGTTTTTTTGCTGGAAATAGTAGCAACAGCATCCAGTATGGACACTTATATGGATTGTTTGCAAAGTGACACTTCTTTATTTATCAATTGTGCTTGTAAGTATTTTTGTATTTTATTTTTATGTTGCTATGCAGTGGGAAGCCTAAAGAAAATGTTTATGGGTTGAATCTCCAGTCAAGGAATGATTTGACAGACAAAATACTAAGAACAACATTGAGTTCTGCACTGCAATATACAATGTCTCAAATTCAGATAGAATACAATGTATGAAGCATGATGGCACTAGGTTCTCTCTGCCTACCCTGCTATATGTGGTGCCCTGATATAATATAAAGCTAAAATAATTTTTAGAAAATTAAAAATCATAAATGAATTAATCAAAATAATATCACTTTGCTAATGTCATATACATATAGATAAATTTATTTAATAATAACATAATTTTTTTTAGTTCTTCTAAGAGCTATTCACAAACTAGGCAAAGAGAGTAACAATTTTTTCTCATCTATAAATAAATTGTATGAAGCTACCGGAAAGCAGTTTGATAATGATGAAGATATGCCTGCTATAAATGTATCGTCTGAAAGTAAGTTTATTGTTGTATTTTTTTTTCTGTCTACAAATTTACTTGACAATGTGGATGGATAATGGTCATATTATGTCATGGTGATATATGGTGTTTTAGGCCATTATGACACAGAGGCATTTGTCTGCAAACATGAAACAAAGTGTGTTTTATTCCTACATAGTGGAATAAATTATTTTCATTTTCTCACTCTGGTAACACCACATATGGTGCTTGGTTCTGCCAACACACAATCTCTTGAAAATTGTATAGTGCCCACATACTGTGAAGTAACAGAGTGTCAACACAAGGAGCGTAAACTGAAAGCTAAAAAATATAAATCTTTACTAATAAATTATTTTCAAATTATTCTAATTTTGTTACATATTACTTTCAGTTATTTTTATAGAAAAGATTCAAAAGTTTTTGAATAATCTTTAGCAACTTTTTACATTATTTCAGATCCGCTTTGTAAAAACGATTCAGCAGAGAACATGCTTTCTTGTAACGAAACAACGTCTGAGTGTACAGAATCCGAAAGTAGTGAACAATTTTACGAGTGTACCGACAATCCACCATTCATGGACAAACTTGACAACATTGTTGACAATTTACAACAACCCATAAAATTCGATATGCCCGATAAACAAGTGAGAAGTGGCTCAGAAGGAAGTTCCAATGTAAAAATCGATAATGACTTAACGAAAGTGGCATTCAAAAGAAGTAGTTCAGTCCCAAAAACAGACGAACGTATACATTTACCAATGAGACGAATAAGTCTCGAGCACAAAATCGATATTGATGATAACGAACCACCGTTAATAATCGATGCACAGTCCCCGACGTGTATGAATACTATTGCTGAAGTTATCCCTGTGGCTTTACAACCGAGACTTGAGTTACAAGAATCGAGTAGAACCGAGTCGCAAGATAGTTCGCCGACTGATCCGCCAACAGAAATCCATTTAACAAAATCAGATAGTAAAGAAATTAAAACATCGCCAAGTGAAATATCACCGCCATTGTCAGAAAATCAACCAGAAACAGAATCGCAAAAACAGTCACCAGATACGCCAAAAGAAGTCAAAAAGAGTCAAAATTTGTCAACAGATTTTGATTTGAGTGAACAGTTGCAAAAGATTTTGGGTATTTCGTCGGAAAAGGCTAGAGTTGATAATAGTAATGTGGAAAAGAAAACTGAACCAGTCAAAGAAGTTAAGATATCGGAAGATAATACTGCAGCCAAAGTGCCATTTGTGAAGATTGATTCACCAGAAAGCCAAAAAACTAGGTATTTCTTGCTCTTATACCTCTATTTTATAAATATACATTTAATTTTTTGGCGGCCGGCGGTGAATAGGAAATAGTTAATTGCGTAAAATATAACGAGAGAACCCTTTCTCGTTCTGGTAAGTTTTTTGTTAATGAAAAATGGCAGATCGGCAACGTTTTTTATTTTTTTGTAGTAGTAGTAGTAGTAGTAGTAGTATTATGGATAAAAATCATGAAATGAAAATATTAATCCTTTGTCTAATCTTTCTGTCTAACTCTTTTAAGGTACGAGTTTGAATGATTATACCCTATAACGCCACTCCCGTTAAAGTAGCGCAGACGCTTCCATCCTGTATATCTAATGTTAGGTTTAGCATTAGGTATATAATGGTGTAACACATATAAATCTATTGTATGTCTTATAAGAGATTTAAGATTGCTAGCAATAGATAAGTCATTGAGACCGGCGGTAAAATAAACAAAGTTAGGCTATCGGAACTACTACGCATTGTTCAAAAAGACTGTTACAGCTAACTTCAAACGTAGACTGTACTGTACATTCATACATTAGATAGAGTACTAATACAATTCGATTTATTGAGTAAATAATTGTATATTAAGCAGAAGAAGTTTCATGCCGGTAGTTGCATACTTGTAATATTTTTTTATCATTATAATTAACATTTACAGATTAGGAGCAATAGACATGTCGACACCCAAAAAGACAGTCACGAGTGTGGAAACTGTAGAAAGGCATGTTGCATTTGGATTCAAGGCATCTCTCGTAAGGACTTTAGCCAATCTGTGTTGGAAAAATCAAGAAAATAAACGCCAGGTTAGGTTTAATTTTCTTAGCTTCACGTTATCCCACATAAAGTGGGACAGAAAACATAAGTAGGGGAAAACTAGTGTATAGCAGTATAGACACTGCGTTAGCCAAGCGAGACATTGCGTGTTGAATGGCGGAAGTCAACACCGCGCTATGTCTTTTTATACACAGAAAAAAAACGATGTCCCGATTGGGAATTGAACCCCCAAATTTCGCCGCAGCGTTCTCAATAATATATTTTAAATTATTTTATTAAAATATTTCAGATGCGTGAACTAGAAGTGATTCCAGTATTACTTGACTGTTGCAATATCGACGCGCGCAATCCTCGTATCCTTTTTAAAAATATATCAAAAAGTACTTGAAAAATATGTACATGTTTTAAATATTACAAATAATAAAGAATAGAGAAAAGTAAACAAACAATACAGACAAGTAATCTTACATATTGTTTTGTTTATGTATCCATTCAAGCTAATTTAGATGTTAAGAAAACAAATATATATTTATATTTTTATACGGAATCTACTATGTCTGTATCTATGTAAGTAAACATAAAACTAGATAAAACAAACGAAAAATGGTGTTAAGGCAGCCTTATCACCACAGGTGATCTCTTCCAGGGCAACCCTTACCATACAATAGATTAGAACATATGGATATTGGTTGGGGTACTAATGATATGTTAATAAATATTATGTGTAACGAGCATATACATATTTATGTAATGAGATGGCTTATAGCGATAAGGCCGCCTGATATAAATTTCATTTTTATCTATGTTTGTCTTTTGTTTTCTTTTCCTCTGTTATGTGGTGTACCATAAAGTATATATCATTATTATATTTTGAAGATTTCACACCTTATTAATATCATACATAAATAAATTTATGATAAAATTTCTTATAAAATAAATTCAGTTATTATGCAATGGGTAATATTTGCTGTTCGTAATCTTTGTGAAAATTGTCCCGAAAATCAGGTATGTAATGTTAACTAATTTACTTTCTTTTTTATCACGCTTATATCCCGCTTATAGCAGAATAGCCAAAAGGAATATTGAGAGGAGGCAGTGATTAAGTTTCTCATTTGGACAAATTCAGCTTGGGCTTTTAAGGCTTGCAGCGTCTTGTTGAATGAGAAAATGAAAGTAATTCGTTAACCTGAGTGGAAATCGAAACCACAATCATAGCTTTCAAGCGCCGTCAGATGCTGTGGCACTTTTGTATATGTGGCGAAATATTTAAATTATAATTTTGTTGCTGGTCGAGGCTCTGCTATTAAACCGTTAACTGAAAACACTATTGGCAGAACAATAATCTCATTGACATCCCACATGGCAGTAATCTCATGGTAGCCCATGTATTTAGGTAATTTTTCTTTTTATGCCTTTATCAATCGTTTTTACAGCAAAACCTACCAATACGTGTTGTGATCACAAAGCTAACAATTAAAAAAAGGTGTAAACAAAATTAAACTTTATTTATATAAAGATGATTGATTAATATAAAGTATGTTTTTATTGAGAATATGTTTTTAAGTATTCGAAAATTAAAATATAAACAATTAAGAAACAAGACTATACAATTTTATATTTGATTTCGATATTTATGTACTAATGCCACCGCGGAAACACGGATTTTTAAGTGTAGGTTTGGTTACGATAAGTATTTTTAAATTTAAAAGTTTCTAACATAATCTTACCTAACCTGTTATTACATAAATGATATTTTTTACTACTCATATTGAGCCTACTGTTTGTAGGTAGGTAGGTCACCATTCACCGGTGAATGGTGATTTTTTGCGCTTGTCAATTCCGGTTCACAAAGTATCGATAAATTACTATATCGCGAGAGATATAATAAAACAAAGTTTATAACATTCCTATGACATCAACACTGCACGGCACCCCACTCCGTCTACTAGCAGGTCTATTGGCAACAATATAGACCGATAGATAGACGTCAGTAATAGTAGACCGATCTCATTACGCAAAGCTTAACTTTTCAAGAACATACATAGGATTGTAGAATACCTCTAATTCCACAAGGTCATATCAAAGTGCAAATTGCTTGTGTATTATCTTAACTACGTTATTGTAGATATTGTTATTATGAGTGCAAT
This sequence comes from Heliconius hewitsoni, assembly GCA_018230445.1. NCBI lineage: Eukaryota > Metazoa > Arthropoda > Insecta > Lepidoptera > Nymphalidae > Heliconius > Heliconius hewitsoni. The sequence goes on from DWAN01000956.1 coordinate 11,586, forward strand.
ATTATCTTAAAAATATATTTTCATTGAAATTATTTTCTTTTGTTTTCAAAGGAGGTGATTTCAAAAATGACTCTTCAAGGGCCAGTAGACACTGAAGTACTACAAGAAATGGGGCTAACACTAAATACAGATTCTCAAGGAAATTCTATCAAAATTGTTCCTTTACCGAGAAATTAAAATTAATATTATCACAATAATGTGTTTAATGTAATGAACTAATATATATTATACAGAAAATATTTAAACATTTACTTAACAAGTAAAATGACTGCTAAACATAAGTGAATCATGTGATTTTGTCTAAATTAAAAATGGACTGAAATATTGAGAATGAATTTGGTCTGTGTAATAAACCCTGTAAGAGGACTTCCAGATGTATGACTGCTTTTTTATTCAATTGTACTAATTAAGTCTACTATTTATAAAAAATATTAACTTTTCATTTCAACTTTTTCCATTCTTAGGCTACATTACATACAAAAATTAGTTTCAATATATACCACTGTGAAAAACAATTCTAATTGTTTTTATTAGCATCAACAGCCATTTAAATTGTATAAAATTTAATTATACAGTGAACATATAAGATTGTATTTATATACAATCTATCTTCAAATGGTTGTTTAAAAACATAAGTGCAATGTAGATATCTATTTATTCTCCTGAACAGTATGCAATAAAATATAACACCATTACTTTGTTTTATTTTGATAGAAAATTTTTGCTAAAATATTTTAGCAATTCTTTCATATATTAATAATACAAGTGATTTCTTACTATATTCATTGGATATCTCACATGAACAGGATCGAATGGAAGCCTAGTGTGAATACATTTTATTCTCCACTTTTTGCTTAATTTTCCAGACATTGGAAGTCCCATTGTTCACAGAGGGAGTTAATGAAATTAATTCATTTCCACGATTGAAAATCGTTTGCAGGCATATACCGCTGCGCCACAACGACCTATTTATGCTAATATGTTACTACAAAGAATATCTATTTTATGTCCCGAATTCGGACGGAAAGCGGAAAATTTCACGCTGTTTTTTTATTCAATTCAGCTTTTAATTTATGGCGCTCCGAGCGTGCCAGTTGAGCACCAACCACTTTGCTAATGTAACGTTGTATGGAGAACACACGAAGGAGATTGTACGGTAAAAAAGAGACTATATTACACAATAGGAGTATGCATGTCGATAAGAGATCCAGTTAAAATACTGGCTTCACCTATAAAATAAAATAAAAATATAATTACAATATATGTATACATGAACATGTGTTAGTAATAAATAATATTTTACAAATACGTTAGTTTATGGCGTTTGGATGGTACATGTAGAGGGCTAAACACTAATATTAACAGACATTGAACATTAAGGGGGCGGGGAATTAATAAGGAAGGACATGATGTCCAACCTGATATAAGCGACGGGGTTAATTTAGGACAGGAGGAAAGGATGTGAGGAGGGGAACCGTCGTCCTGGTCACATTCACACAGTGAATGGTGCCTGATCCTGATATAGGCTAGTTGTTTTTTATTATTATTTTGTTGGGATTGTCAGATTATATCATTTTGAGCTGTATTCAAATCACAGAACACATATACCCAACGTACCAGGTTGTCTAATTGACAGCTAATGACTAACGTTCATTGACATTGACAATTAATAGCAACTTCTACAATCAGAATTGTTATTGCAGCTGATAAAATATAAACAGTAGGTACTTTTTCAATAAATATGGTCAAAATATCACTTCAAATACGTGCTAATTTAGAATGTATAGAGAAATTATATACCAACCATCCACACTACCAGTGGTTTTTAAAGTTGAAATGCGGTAATTGCGGTGAAGTTTCCGATAAGTTCCATGACCTTACGGAAGAAGATAAAGTACCTCAAAAGCATAATAGATCAGAAACGAACTTGCTTATAAAGTGCAAATTGTGTTCCAGAGAAAATAGTATCGATGTTATCGAAGGAACCAATGGTATGTAAAGATAACCTTTACACATATCGTCAGCTTAGAGTGTATATCTGCTAACAGCGTATGTAAAGCAATTTCTGAAGAGAGACAAAACATATGTATGAGTATGCGTAAACAATAAGGTTTTTAATATCTTTGATAATATACGTCAATTTTGTGTTTTGTGCACTTTGGATGGTATAAAAGTGTACATAATAATGAAATAAACAACATATTTAGCAGGTTTTGATTCTATGTCGATGATCTAGATTATGAATAAATATTACCCAAAGAGCTTGTTTAATTAAACTATTTTGATTTTAAAATGGTATTGCCTAAATCATACCACTAATATTGCACATATTATTGTTTTTCTTCAGGTGCATTTACAAACAATGATCTAGGTAAATTCAAATCTATTGTAACATTTGACTGTAGAGGTGTAGAGCCTGTTGATTTTGAACCTAAATCTGGCTGGATTGCAGAAGCAGAAGAAAATGGTATGTGTTATTTTTAATTTACAGTGTATGTAAATTTTTATATTATTTATAAATAATATGTAAATTTTTTTTGTTTAATATTTTAAATAAATAGCAAAAAATTGATAAGACATGTCACTTGAGAAACTAAAAAGTTTTTCTCAACAAATTAAAGTATATCTTATAAAACAGGTTAAAAATATTCTTTTGAGGCCGGTTGTGGTTCAGTAACACAAGCATGTGTACATTGTGAGTTTCATTCCACTCGAGAAAATGAAATATTTAAAAATATTTTATTTTCTTGTTCTGTTATTGAGTCTCATCACTCTAAATGCAATGCCTCCAGAATTCCACAGAAAGTGAGGAACGGAAGTGCCTTAATGGTAACAGAGTGTCTTAAAATTAGGTCCTCAGGTTCTATCTTCCTACTCTGCCATGTGCAGGATACAAGTTAAAACTAAAAAATTACTTAGAATTTAAAATTTTAAGAAGATTCTAATAAGCAGCTCAAATAAAGTAAATGAAATTATTATAAAATTGGCAAAAAACTAATCTTAACTCGTAGGTTCCCTCTGCCTACTCTGTTTTATTTGGAATACAGCAAAAAGCTAAAAAATAAACTAGAACAAAAAAATCTATGAATGTATTCTTTGATTTTTAGGCAAAAAGTTTGATGATGTAGATTTGACGGAAAAGGAGTGGGTCGAATATGACGAAAAAAATCAAACATCAGTTGGTGTGTATGAACTGGAGTGGCAATTTGTGAAAGTGAAGTAATGTTTTCTGCATTCATAACTTATATAAGTGACATAAATTGTATTGATATTAATATAATTATATATTTTCGTTACACATTGTTTTTTATTTCAGTTCTTTATATTTTATTTTTAATTTTAATACATCATTGAACAACCCTAAATGGTTGAAAAGTTGGATGATAATGGGGGATGGTGTGTTAACACTAAATTCCCTCTGTTTGCCCTCTTGTATATGGGAAAACAAAATTAAATTAATAAGGAATATAAATCAGTGAGGTTATTATGAAGCAGAATTTATATGTTGTGAGTTTAATCCGAGTTCAGCTATAAAGACAGGGCATGGAAACACTGGGTTCACAGTTGAGGTTAATGTCTTATTGTCTTAAAATTTCTGAGAATGTGAAGAATAATGTCTAAACACTTTCTTAATTCTCATTGTCACACAAGAGGAATTATTTATTTTCATAACTTTATTTTCACAACTTTTGAATAAATATTATAAAATAATTACAAATATAACTTGCGTATATTTTAACTGTTCAATTAAAATCAATAAAGCAGTAATCTACGGAATAGGAAGAACATTAATTGAAAGTGAAGTCACGCCCAATTGAACACGCGGTATCGCTAGCCGTCCATATGTTGCGAAGTTTTTATCATCATTTCTTATACCTAGATACATATATCAAAAAGTAAATTAAAATAAAATATTTGTGTTTTTTTAATATAATTTCACATAAGAGTTATCACTGCATTCCGGCAAATAATTCAGCGATAATTTAAAAAATATTCGTTATTAATTTTGTTTACTATTGTTTTTTATATTATTTACTTGGGTGTGCTCGGTGCACATATAACATGATAAATTAGCTTGAGTACCGCGATTCAAATCACATTATCTTGATATCATGTGGAAAATGGTAAGCGGAGTATCCATAGTAACATTAGACTATTAATTAAAAAATATAAAAATAAAATATAAAAAGACTGTATTAGAATGGCATTTTTTTAATAATCTTATTTTTTTAGCAGCCAAAATTATAAAGGATTTATAATATATTTTTCAAGAAATAATAAATTAACTGGTGGGTTCTTTCATGAAAAAATATGCTATAAGATATTCAAAATATATCACAGCATCACACATTTCTATTTGTCCGTAGCACTAACACACATACATCACTTACTAATAAATTATTGTCTTTTGCTATTCTGTAGCCACTTTTGCCGTTGTAGTTTCAGTATCAGACCGTGAAATGAGGCCTGTGAACCCAGTATTTCCATGCACTGTCACGATCGGCAGCGACGTGGTTGTGACCGCTCCTTTTCCCGAACGCTCATATTGGTTATCTTCATCCGTAAGGTAAGGGTTCCCTTGTCCCGGATCCCCATAATATTGGTTTCCATCAGCACCGATGTCGTCGTCATTTACGATCTGAAAAGGATGGTGGATATACACAGGTACTTCTACAGGCACACGGACCGGCACTTTAACGGGCACTCTAACAGGATATGGAACTTTTACGGGGTACGGCACCCGTTTTTCTACCGGATAAGGTTTTGGTATATAGATTGGGACCTTTTTCTCAACTTCAACTTTACGGGGAACTACTACTTCTACAGGGACAGGGATTTTTTTCACTACTCTGACGGGATAAGGGATTTTTTTCTCAACGGTAATGGGAACAGGGTGAGGTATTCTCACAGGATACGGCTGCGGATACGGTACCCTGACTGGGACATGTCTTACGACCTCAAAGGGCTCTTTGACTTTGACTTCAACGGGATAAGGTATTTTCTTTTCTACAGGATAAGGTTGAGGTACGAATACTTTAATGGGCACTGGATATGGGACTCTTTTTTCCACTTGGTAAGGTACAGGAACTGGTCTTTCTACCGGAACTGGTACTTGCACCGGATATGGGACTTTTTTTTCTACTTCAACTGGCACCGGATGTGGTACTTTAACTTCTACATGCTTTATAATTGGTACATGATGGACAATTGGATACGGTTTAGGGACATATTCTTTTTCAACAACTTTGACCGGGACTGGTTGCGGGACTTTGACGGCTACAGGATATGGGATCCTTTTTTCTACATGGACTGGATAAGGTCTATTGACAACTTTGACTTTTTCCACAGGCACTGGCACTGGAACCTTCTTTTCTACGGGATATGGTTTCGGTACTTCAACTTCGACTTTATACGGTACCTTGACGGGTTTCTCCACAGTCTTGATGTATCGGTGATGATGGTGATGGTGGTGATGCTTGATCTTTGTGACAAGTTTCGTTTGGCTAAGACTTGCTTCTGGCTGTAAATCCTCATAACCTACTTGTTGTTGCGGATAAGCAAGTTTGGGATCATAATCATTTCCTATTGCATACGGACTCATTTGTCGTTTTCGTTTACGAAAAAGTATCATTTTCTTTCTTCCATCTATATCTGGGGCCCCTCTGAATGCTCCACCTATTGGAAGTAATCTATATGGTTGAAGTAATAAATTTGACCGTTTTTCAATAGGCGCTTCTCTGGGTTTTCTTATTTTTACAAAACGTGAAGGTACTATTGGAACCCAGTCGTTTGGTCTGATTGGGCCATAATCATCGGTAGTAGATGTGTGTTTTGATGTTCTGGTCACTCTGCGATAGCTTCGCGTCGTTGATTGAGGTACATTAGATAAACTTGATTCTGTCGTAACATACCTGAAGCGAAGCCGACTGGAAGATGTAGCCAGATCAGTATTATTAGTAATGTTTGTTTTAATTATATCGGATGGTATTGTGATATTTTCAGACGTTATATTCATTTTATCTAAAATTCTTTTGGGCCATATTCGTTTTGTTCTTAAAATTCTCGTTGTTGTTGGTGCTGTAGTTGTGGTTGTCGTTGACATTGTAAAATTTTCAACTTTTGGTGGTCTCACAAATTCAGTCCGTATACCATTAATCGTTTGAACTGGCAAGCTGAACTTAGGACTGGCAACTATAGATGGTTTCCCAGTGGATGCGGCAAAAATAATCGGACGTCGCATCGGCTTATTATAATAAAGGTTCCCTCGTTGCACCGGAATTACATTCGAATATTTGTACATTGAGTTAGAAAGCTTCAATGGTTCTTTTGTATATAAATGTACAGAAGGTGCTTTTATTTTTTGTCCTTGCTTATAATAATGTGGAGGCATATTATAGTAATATTTTTTGTCTGGTGTACGGTGAATCGGCGGTTTACTGGGTGGTCGTAGTTCGGGACTATTGGTTTGGTTAACTTTCGGAGGTTGAATAGGTTGTGATGGCTTCTCAATTTTTGGACCTTCAACGATTGTTACCGCTTTATTCTTAGTCTCCACGGCCACTTGATCCGAGGTGATGACATTTTGTGCGGTCGTGACATGTTTGTTGACGACGATCGCTATGATCAGGAATACCGTCTGCAAAATAAATGTTACAATATAGGCACTACCTGAATATAAAAAAAAGAATTAAAAATATTTGAAAGACGAGAATTTGGAACTACTAAAAAAAATAATTAGATTATCTTCACTAACTAATATTGCATTTTAATGTTCACTTTAAAATTTCAATGTCAGATGTGGTATATTTTTTTAAAATTGCAAATTTATATTTCATTAATTACTTTTACTTTACTAGTAGTGCGTATAAATCTTCCTCACGCAAACTATACTTTTTTACAGTATGTGGAATATAAACGTTTTCATAATATTGTAAGCCGTGTTGTTAATTTCTAAATCACTCTCATTTGCGCTTGTAAATTTTTCTTTCATATATCTAGTTCACTATCAATCATATTATTAAGAGATTAGTTTTAGTTGATTTAAATGTTTTAATATTTTTTTGAAATGTAAATAAACTTTAAATTAAAGTATTTAGTCCATTTTTCAATATATCGTTTAGGTACTTAGTAGGTACACTTTACCTGTTTCGACATTGAACAATTTTTATAGGCACTTGCTTATCACCTCACTGTCACTAAATATCCCTTTTGTTTCACTTAATAAAAAACAATTTTTCACTTTCCCGCCATTTTTTTTATTTTTAAATGGATACCTACCGATAAGTGTTGCATAGTGTGTGGCGCTGTGGACAGCAGACATTTATACGTAATGATATGAGGTACGAAGCATTTCTCGCTTATATAGCCTCTAACTTTCCCTGCCAATGCCAATATCAAATGATTTTATAGTCCAGACCTAATTTTTACTTAATTGTTTGTTTTTAGAAGTTCATCATTTTGTTATAAGGTTTATTAAGAACTTCAAAAAAGAAATTGAAATTGTATGGTTATTTTAGTATTAGTAATAGTTACTTTACTAATAGTTATAGTAACTTATAAATAGCCTAGGTGAACTTTCATTTATACCTACTAATTAGATTATAGAAAACTTTTAAATGCAACGGGATAATACTCTCTTTAGATTCTCTCGTTCAAGAGTTATATAGCAAATCTGAATAAGAGTGCTTAAGAGTAGATGTTTGATTATATATTATTCTACGATAAATTAATAACATCTTACTAAACAATTAAACAAAACATAGTTTTTTTATTATTATTTTTTATTTTAGATGTGTAATATATAAAACATTTTTTAAAAGTTACAGAATAAATAAGTTATGTTAAAATAAAAAAATATATTTTTAAATGAAAATATTTTTTTCGAGTCCACGCGATTTATTGTAAGCTAAAGACCATGATTTTCGTGTTATAGCTAGACTAAACTATCATCGATCAGCACGTTAGGCTATGAATGCACTTCTCCTTTCCTTTCCCTTCCTTCCCTCTTTTGGCCGAAAAAATATACAGATGCACACAGAAGGGTAGGCAGAAGGAACCTTGTGTTAGGAGTGTACACTAGATTCCTTCTGCGTACCCCTCTGTGTGCCTACCCTCTGTTTTCCACTTTCGGCCGAATTCTGGAGGTATTGCGTGTTGAATGGCAAGACTCAATGCCGCGCTTTGCCTTGACACCAGAGCGAAGAAATGGAAATATAAATAAATATTTCATTTTTATACATTTTTTTTAAAGTGTTAATCCACACTTAGGAAAGATAAATACTTCTTTAGAAAACGTATAAAAATTTGAACGTAGCGGGACTCGAACCCG
>DWAN01000957.1:0-19897 GCA_018230445.1 Heliconius hewitsoni
ACAACAGAGCGAAGAAATGGAAATATAAATTTAAGTAAATATTTCATCTCCTCGGAGTGGGGATCGAACACACAACCAGTCGGTTTTACAGTCGCACTTCGTGACGCTGCGCCACGATTGGCCTCTATATAACTTACGGCACATGATTTAATTTATTGTCGATAGTTTCTCAAATAATAACTTTTTATAGGGCGTTTTTTGATATTGACTGTTCTTCGGTTGCTCGGTTATTACAATTTCGAATTAATTTATGAATTTAAGGAAAACAATATATTTTTTTCTAATAACTTTATAAAGAACGAAACATTCTAAAAACTGTTTTGTAATTTTTTCATTTCTTCTATAATACATTCAAAGAAATGAAACTTTATTCACTTGACTACTGTAAAAATTATCTAAAGTTTTTCCTTGTGTTGTTTTAAATACTTAAACAAGACATTAAACAAATTTTCCTCCTGCATAAATCCAATACACCAGTACCAGGAAACAAATATCTTTATGAACAACATTTAAAAAGTGGTTCGCGATAAAGTGTTTATAAAAAAAAGATAACAAAATGTACATATTAGTTTTAAAAATAATTTGTTGCGTTTACAGTCAGTACAGACAGCGGTATCGCTGTCACACGGTGACCTCAGTTCAATATATACATTAATGTATAATATACCTGAACTCTATATATGTTATAGAATTCGTTTTTAATTAAATTTAAAATACTACCTAGAGTCCTAGACATTCAGACTAGCGGATACCTGCTATCCCGCAATATAAGAGTTATAAACATTTAAGTCTAATAAAATAAAATAAAGTAGTTTTATAAAAACTTTCAAGCTTTTTTCCACGATATTTAATAAACCTATGTAAATAAGATTTGTTTTATAAACCAAACCTATTTAAAGTGAAATAGACTTTTTCCTATATGTTTTTTATGAACATAGCAGAACAGAACATTAAGTAACTAACAAGTTATAAACAGTCACCCGTATAGTCATGCAAAGATAAATAAAGAAAATTAATATATACAAATGAGGTCGTGGTGGCCCAGGAGCACAAGAGTGTGACTGTAACGCGACGGTTGTGGGTTCGATCCCCATTCAAGGAAATGAAATATTTATTTAAATTTATATTTCCATTTCTCTCGCTCTGGTGTCGAGGCTAAGTGCGGCGTTGTGTTCCACCACTCAACACCCAATGACTCAAAAATTCGGCGGATTGTGGGGAATGGAGTGTCTTAACAATAGGTTCCCTCTGCCTACTCTGTTGTGTGCGGTATACAGCGTGAAGCTGATATGATTTTTGAATAAAATATACAAATATACGTATACAAACAAAATTAATTATATGCAACAAAACGAATGCATCCGGCCGGAGTTCTGTCATCCGGTAAGGAGCTGGAGATGCCCGTAGATAAAAAAAATAAACATAAGACTGAACGAGTTTAAAGCGACTAGTTAGCGAATACACGTGAAGCGTACGATAATTTTAACACGTCAACTTCTTTTGAGTTTGTATTTGTATTGTTTACGTTTTAATAAAGTAATTCTATGTCACTTAGCACGCTAATTAGGTAGAGCGTTGTGTCACACAGCCATAGTAGACAATGTATATTCTACTTCTGTTGCAAACAAAACATACAGAAACTAGTTTACGTGGATTGTGCAAAAATAAATAAGAAAATATATTTTTGTAAAATTAACATAATAAAAAGCCGAAGGACGCACACAATAACATTTTATATTTTTTAAAGTTGTAAGTTGGGCATATTGTGGCTGGCAGAGGTTAAGGTTAGGTTATGTTAAGAGTTAAGACACTCCGTTGTTCGCGTTCCGCCCGAATTCAAGATATTACATGTTGAGTAGCGGGACTGAATATAATTCTAGGAATTAGGTATTAATTATGGTAGGGCCATAGCGTAATGAGTACATCCCGCATAGTTTAATCGAACTCACAATCATCACATTCGCAATATCACTCTATTCCTCCGTGCCTTGATAGCGTCATATTATATTTCTAACGTTTTTAGAATGTTACTATTCAAGTAGCAAAATAAAGATAAAATACTATAGATAATTTTTTAGCTTTATCGTGTCTGTATCCGCTACTTTTAAATTTTTATACATTTTCTATCTTAAGTGTGGTACAACAAAGTTTAAATAATTCCTTCTCCGTAGTGGGAATCGAACCAATAACCGTCACGTTTACAGTCGTAAGCTGTTGAAAGCGGACCTAGGCAAAACACTGCTGTTTATGTTTTATTAACATTAAATCGAAGTGTATCAATTTTTTTTATTTGTTTAAAATTAATTATAATATATTGCGATCTAGATGTCATTACCCATAGTGCAATAAAATCTCTAGTTCAATTTGTAGGGTAACGATTACTGTTTAACGGAAATTTCCTTCTCGTTACAATCAGGTTTATATTAGTGCAATTATAATATTAGCAGATAAAAACTTAAGTCTTAAGAAATTATATCTTTAAAATAAGTTGTATAAGGTCTCTTCTCGAGTGATAGAAGCTGCTATAACGAGAGAAAGTAACATCCATTTATAGTATTTTAATATTTTACGACGTACTTATAAATCTGCTATAGTTTAAATTGAATGACTTATCGACTACAATTTTTTTTTACTTAAATAACTTATTATAACTCAATACTTGAATTTTTATTATTTTCAAGCTTATTAGCTTCACTGTATGTAACATTAATATGCTTTTGCCTTTTAATCCGTAGCTCAGATAATATAGATAAAAAATCATAAATGTTTTTTTTTATTTTGATTTTTAATCTACATAATAAAATAACATAGAATACTATGCTTTTGCCTTTTAATTTATCTAAGAGACAACAGCTTGAGGGTTATCAGAAAGATTACAATACATATAAATTATAATATCTACAGTAGTCACTACCATAAATCTATTGCATAAGAATGAAAGAGAGAAATGTCATGATTAGAAATTGTAGGTTTAGCATCCGAGTTATATCATAGTGTTTCTGGTTATAGAGATAACGATATGATACCTAAACTTTGCAGATTACCTACTTACTTTGCAGATTCATCCTCGTAGTCAAATAACAAAAAAATGCGATATACATGTGCCCGAGATAGGAAACTTTTGCGTTCTACTAAACAAAGCTTTCTGCTATATAATAGTTGTATAGAAAGATATTATTTAAAATTATTGTAAGTGAGACTGTCAGGGGACAGCAATGCAGCTTCTGACTGTAAGCGCTGTTGTTTTGGATTTTAACTCGAGGAAATGAATTATTTTTGTTTTTAGGATTCGGTACCTTTTAAGTCAAAAATTTAATTTGTCGCGATTTTATTAAAAATATAGTTATTTATCCATTACATTAAATCTTATATTATTTAAATTTTTCATAAATTATTATTTTTCATATGAGCCTAAGTCAAATCCAGAATAATAAATAGTCGATTTATATCACAATGACTGCTCTGTCGCAAGGTAAGCTACCGAGTGTAACCTCAGTCTAAATCTATTACGAATACCTTCCGCCACTGAGGACCTTAAGTTAGTGTTGTTTGGTGACATTAAACTTCATTTTGTTTTTGTACAATTTATGTTGATTGATGATTAGTTTTTTTAATTCCCGTTAAATTTGATTAGGTTTGCTCTCTTTCCTGTTCTCATCGTAGAGGTCCCGTATGTTATGTTTTTAAATAATATAAAAAGATTGATATTTTAGAAGCTGTAGGTAAATGTTAGTATAGTTAAGACCATCAAATGCATATTTATAATATTTTGAACTGACATTTCATCATATTATATATTCATATGTAACATATGTGGGGAGTAGTAATCTAATAAGTAAAAGCCTAGAGATAAAAAGGCTTCGATGTGAGCTGTTCCATACGACGATCAATATATACAATAATACATACTTAACTTGCATTGACAGGTTATTGCTAAGCGAACATGTAAACGTGCCCTTATTTTAGGCCTATCACAGAACAAGAGCATAGCGTATTTTACTTTTTAATAATTATGTATGATTTTTTATAAATTGTTTTTTATTTTTTGTATAAATTATTAATTTTTAAATGTTGTAAATTATATGTTTTTTTTTACTGAAAAATCGATATATAAATATAGATAAACAAAGATATTAAGAATCTGTCTGTAATTTTAAATTCGTTATATGGCCTTCTAGCACCTACATTCCAAATGTCTATTCAACTTTTGTTTTGATTTGTCAATGTTCGCTAGGTCATTTAAAATTTTAAGTTAGTGATTAGCCAACTGGTCCTATCCAATTATGATATTCAGAAATATATTAAATGCTTCACCTTATAACTTTCACAGCAGCTACATTTTAACAATATTATATATCATGATTATACAAAATGAATTCTATACAAATGTAATAGCTACTTACTATATAAAACTATACATACATCAACATAAACCACCATTGAGTTCTGATAAACTATTAAACGTAGTAATAATGTAATTACTAATTGCAACGGATTAGAAAGTGTAGAGGGGCGAAGCGATTTGCGACGTCGACAGTGTGGCGCACCGGCGTCGACGGCGCGGCGCGACGCAGGCGCACGCAGTGGCTTGTAGCCGTAGAGCGACGCGCGCGTGCGGAACTCTGCACTCCGCAGCCCTCCTCCTCCCGCGCCCGCGCCCGCCTCCGTGCCCGCGCCCGCCTCCGCCTTGACATCAAGCTTGACCCTCGTATAAAGCGGAGCCCCCGCGCGAACTCGCACGCAGTCACGACCCAGCCACGATCTCACACATTCATCCGGCTTTCACGCGAGACCTATATCAGTTACTTTATCGTCAGTGATACCAAGTGGTTGTAATGGCAAATCAGGAATGGGGGTACACCGTGGAAAATGGTGAGTTTTCGACTTTATGTGGTGTACGTTTGCAAAAAAATTGCTGATAAGATGCAGTGATGTGTGAAACCGGTTTGTTTACACCGCAGCACGTGACAGACCTACTTTCGTAAAAAAATAAGTAAATAAAAATTTACGTTTAACCTTTTTGTAGTGAACGCGCGGATCGAGTTTAACAGATAAAATAACTGGTTTAAGAGATAAAGTATCTATAAATATATTATAAGCATAAAATAGTACTTTTAAAGTTTTAAGTAAATTTAAATGACTCATAAATAATAAAAACAAGTACCTACTGTGACGTACCGTACGTTAGGGTTTTACACGAGTATGTCGAATTTCTTGACATTTGTATAACACCTGTTGATCATATAGTGTTGTGACGCTATTCACATAAATATTAGTCAATAGTATACTTACTTTTTTTATATATTAACTAACTTACTTAACTAGAACTGGAAACTGGAAACTGAAATATTCGATTTGACCACGAATAAAATTTTATAAAAAAAACATTATAGTTTTTTGTCTCAAATATCGCGTGCTTTGTTGACATACTTGTTATTACATAACGAAACTTTAATTATAGGTACGTCAAGTACGAAACACGTAATTAATTGATAAAATAAATAATAGTACAACAATTGATCCGAATCACTTTTCCTTGTGCGGCAGACAAATAACGTCGTGTGATATAAAAACAAAACAACAAACGATCGTGCTACTTATAAATAACATTAGTACAATAATGATTTACTATTCTTAAGTTCATATAAACAAGAACGCCGAATATACCAATAGCGTGCAACGAGTACTGGCCTATTTAAGCAACTGTGTCGGTAGCCGACAAAACTTAGACTAACGTCTTTGATTAGTTTTAAGGAAGTTTAATTAATAAGGTAAGCGGTAGCTTAGTTTCAAATGTTTTGTGATACAGCAGTATTTTCGATACCACATCACTGATTATTTGTTATTTTTTTAGTCTCCAAAGTAGGTAATTGATTTCTTATTCAAGTGTAAGCTGAACTTAAACTGAAACTTTAAATTAAACTATTTAAGCAGATTAATTTCCTTTATAAATATAATACACAAAAATTCAAGAAAAAAATCGATTTGAAATTGTAAAAGCGTACATCGTTGATTCATTTGTTACAAAATTGAGAAGCGTTTGTACAGCGAGATTTTTCAGCAGAAATAGAGCTTATATATTATCTGTAGCGATTCTAATAAATATATACATAAATATACATTCGTATTAACACATATCTACATATACTATTACTACATGAAAAAGTTCAAATACAGTAAGTAAATGATACAGGTCACATGAAGCTTTTATACGTACTATACTTTAAATGGTTGTAAATAATATATACCTGCGAAACTGAAACAATTCTCATTTACATAAATAATTAGTCATATCTAAAATATGATTTGTCGTCTACTGAATGTATGCAGATGTGAAAAGAAAGAATATGGTCTTCATTAAATTGTATGGCAACAGACGCGTCATTTGTTTTTTTGCATTAAATTCTGCTAATGCCAAGGATACGTTTTAAGAGAGAGTTCGTTTGTGCGAGAAACAAAGGACGTCAGTTAAAAAAAAAAAAAAATCTATTACCATTTATAACCGACTTCATTGTCAAAAAGGAGGTTCCACGACAATTTTCTAAGTATCCGTAAATTGCTCCGTCATTTGGGAGATTTTTTTTATTTGAATTTGAGCGTAACTTACCCATTGGTCCTATTTCCACCAAGTTAGGATTTGAATCCTAGTTAAAAAGAGGGAAACTTTCAAGTTTCATAAGCACGCATTTGCTTCTTCCTGACCACTACAGTTGCCGATTGTTTAAAAGAAAAAAATATGTGCTAATAAAATATGTATATCAGTGATTATGAGACAAATTGTTACAAAAGTTACTTTTAATTGATAATTAAAGATTGTTTTTTGGGAATTTAAAAAGTTATCTTTAAATTGCTTGTATGCAAGTATGACATCATTTTAAGAAAATTTAAAACAATTTACGTCAAGTACATTTCATAGAATAAATGGAATGAGAATTGTAGCTAAGATAAGATGTTTGCGTGACAATGATAATAGTGTCGGGCACTCATCAACAATAAAATACAGGTAACTGTCAGTTGGGTACAGGCCTGTTAAAAATAATTAGAAAACAAAATAAACAAGACTTTGTTACAATTAACGAATAGTCATAAGCAATGACTATTCGATTAACTTTTAATGTGAAGTGTATTTTACAATTTAACTTAATCATTATAATGTGACTCAAAAATGTAAAAAATCCACAAATCCATTCCAGTTTGAAGTTAGATTTCACATTCTACTTTAGAACTCATCATGCTACAAGAAGGTTAAAAATAACATTGGCACAACAATTTTTAACAAATTCCTCTAATAGAAAACTTACTCGAAACGCTTGTCATCTTTCGTTATACTCGGAAAATAAAATAGAAATATTGATTTTTTTAATAAGCCGTCATTTGTTGTCAAAGTTAGTGTAGTGTACTTAACACACAAAGGCTCTATTAAGAGATTAAGATAACAATTTAGCTAAATACAGACAAGCAAGTCGTTTATTATTAAGCCTTTTTTGAGTTGCATGCGGAAAATGATCTGTTATTTAATCTGTTAAATAACTGATGGATAGAACATAACTAGCTCTGATTATATCTTGCGGTAATAGCTGCATATGTATATTTTTTTATTTCTAGCAATATTGAGCATAATAGTCTATGACTTTAGATTTATTTAGAGAATCAGCATGGACTTTCAGTATCATAACCATCCCAATTTTTTTAAACAATTTAATATTCTAAAAACATGTAAAAATTGTTGGGAAAAAAAATCACATTAACAAAATATCTATTAAGAATAATTTCCCATGCAATAATGACACAAGAATAATTCATTTGTCGGACTTATCAACACCACGTACAATTTAATATAGTTGAAATATTTTAATACTTTTCTGTAAGTGATTACTTATTTAATTAGATTTGAAAATAATTACAATACTATACAATTAAAACTTTATTTTCTTAATAAGTGTTGGATATTAACTATATTTTACCAAAATGGAGGGAATAATAACATCTGATAAAACTTCTTAGAACAAATATTGGACTTTTTTGTATAAGTACAATATCTACTAAAGATATTTATTTATTATGCGTAACTTATGAAAATATCCTAAAATCTATAACAAATAAAAAAATCAGATCATAACCACCCACCCACAATTTGCTTTCTTAAAAATCAAAATAATTAAGATACTAAAAATGTATGTGAGAATTATAATATAACTATTTGTAAATCTTTCCATGCCATCTCTCGTGATATATTAATGTATATAAAGTATATATTTTAAGCCACAATAAACATTTTTTATACATGACCCAAATCCGTACTATCTTAAGTGAATCTTTTTTTCAATACTTATCATTAGATATGTTATAAACGTTATAAAACCCATTAAAAATTTAAATACTTATAAATATACATATCTTTCGGCCATATCTTTTTTTAAGTTAATGTAGTATTTTTTTTTTAGAAGTTATGGAGCGATAGATCTGATTATATGGTTTCAACTCTAAGCTTATCTCTAAGCGTTCTTGAGATAAAAGCAGACAGACAGACAAACCGACGGACCACAAAGTGATCTTATAAGGGCTCGTCTTTTCGTTAAATTTACGGAACTTTATAAAGAAAATAATTAAAGGCATTCATAATATTCGATTTCTATCAAGTTTGTAAGTTTCATAAGGTCTATACATATCATTCAATAGAATTATTAATAGTGCTATCAGTTTATCACTTCGACAGTTCTTTTTTAAATTTATTTTTTCTGTTTTACCTACCTTTTATCTCACGACTTCCTGAATAATGTTTAAATAGTGTGAGTTAGTCTTTTTATTTAAAAGGTTAAAATAAATTTTGAGCATCTATTTTAGTTATTACAATAAAGCATTATTGTTTGATTATCACTATATCAGCTTAAAATAGAATATTAGTATATATAATAATATTAAGTATACAGTTAACATTCGGTACAAGGTCAAATTTGATTGACCGCACATGGTATTAATTATTATTACATAGTATTAGTTTCAGTTCAAAATACTCATCTAAATTTACTTTTATTAAATTTTAGTTTTTTTTTAGTTTTTTCTTAAGCTTTTATTACTAGCTTAAGTTTTTTTTAAGATGTTATAATATAATAAATAACTCAAATCCACAAATAAAGTCAGATTAACGAAGCCACTATTAAGGATCATCCTCAAGTACCCAAGTGAACCTTTTAAATGAAAACTGATTGCCGAGTGGGCGCCGATGCATCTTTAATCGAAAGAGTTTAATTCGTGATGACCTCGGCTACGTAACTTTTAACTTCTAACACGGAAGTTAATACTAAACGTTTTTTATCCGTAAACTAACTATTTTATATTATTATTATAAATTGATAAAAAAAATCGAAACTAATAGAAACGTGACCCGACGAAACAAAACCTTACAATAAAGAAATCAACAGTACACTAGGTGTAATATGTTGATAGGGACTCTGTATTTCATTATTTTATGTGCAATAATCAAAATTATTATTTTATTTATAACTTCTAATACATATATTTTTTTGTTTTAGATTTTAAAAGTATAAAGTTCTAACAACCGTTTTCCAGTTAAAATCATCATAATTGCTAATGTCTCTAGTAATGACAACAAGTTAAATCAATCTAAGCTCTACAGTTGCTTCCGGTGATGTTATTTTTATTATGAAACAAGAAGTTCTTTTATTTTAAACTAAAAGGGACCACAACCGTAAAGTACTCTAAATAGATAAAAACAACGATAAACAAGGCCGAGGTCAACAGTGATCACAGCGCGTAGCGCTTCTTTCTTGTGCATTTCTACTACAATTTAAGTTAAAAAAATATTCTATTCATTGAATGTTCGTGTTCTGAATTTAATAGCTTATTAAAATTATAATATTATTGTGACAAACATCACCTATCTGCCTACAAAAATAACTAACGTTGTAGTTCTATTCATATTTTATTTAATCTGAGCAGGCTGAAAACGACACCAGTGTATGTTTTTGTAAAGAATTCAATGAATCACGAATCTAATTTAACATAAAATGCCGCCTTTAAACAATGCCATTGGCGGGTATAAATTACTAAATAATACATGGTCATCGTATTTTAATTCGTAGTTCAAGAATTGAATCGCAATAACAACCACATATTATATCACAAGCTCAAGTACTATCCACACCATCTGGATACGTGACACTCCTCAACTGTGCAGTTTCGTAGGAACTTCCTTCCACACGCCACAAATTTGTGGAATGCTCCGCCTGGGGTAGTGTTTCCACGTCGATACGACCTGAGCACCTTTAAAAAGCGCGTCTATATCCACTTTAAAAGCCGACAACGCACCTGCAACTCCTCTGGTGTTACACGGGGTCGTGGGCGGCTGTGATCAGTTACCACCAGGTGAGCCGTACGCTCGTTTACCTTGTCTTTTTCCAAAAAAAAAATTTAATAAGCATTTATTGGTCTCGTATATTAGGTATTACCTACCTAATAGTCGCAATATGGATGTCGCATGTCGTACCAATCAATTGAATACAATTCACGGGTGTAATTATCGTATTGGACTCTATCTAGAACCCTGCGATGCACCACGTGTAGAGCAGTGTAGAGAGGACGGTATATGTACAGCTAAAACTGAACTCAATTGATTGAAGTACTCGCCACACCTCACTATCGAGTGGTTTATTTTCGTAAATGTGGATCGAGAATGTTATTAATATGGGCGCCATAAGCACGCCGAATTCAGATGTATTGTCTGATTACATTTACCGATAACCTCATTTCTTGTGAAATATTTACCCCACTTCTTTTTTAGAAAGGACGAGGAGGATTTCTCCGTCATTTGTAAATTTTTTTTTTGTTTTTATGCGCTACAGGCGTTTGTCGTGGATGCCTTTCTAGTTCTTTCGTTTTGCTGGTTTAAGTTTAGATTTTTAAAAAATCATTAAATAAGTCCCGTTGCACCAAGTCAGGATCTAATAGAAAATGGAATCCCATGAAAATCGGGGGAAAACTTAAATTTTATAGGCACGTCATATGTATGTTATATGTATAGTTTCTTATTATAATCGTATATTTGCCAGCCAAGAAAAAATAACATAAAGAGACAACAACTAAATACTCTAAGCAACAGAAAAAAATATATTTAAAAACTATCCATATCCATCTTACATCGGTTACCGATTCCAAAAATAACCTATTTTAAATAATTAATAGCTATTTAAGTATTAATAATTTCATTTATTATTATTCAACTTTCTTTACTTTGTTTAATTAAAATATTTATTTGTACAATTTAATTTTTGTTTGAGTTTATGCATATAAGTACACTTTTAAATTCAGTTTTTTTTAGAATTATATAAATTCTTTAAAGTATAGTCATATGGTTGTTGCGTTACTCTTATACTCGTATAGTATGCTAATGCATATCAGTTCTAATGAATAAGTTATATAATAACACAATCTCACCGGATACAATTATAGTTTATTCAGATTATGTATAGGGAAATAAAAACGAATATCATTATATTAAAAGTTGTAAAAACAAACGTAATCGTCATAATGTCCACAAAAATACAAATGATGTCAATTTTGTTTTTTTTTTTGTAGATGAGAAAATATTTATAAATATATATTTCGGTTACAACTATTCTACTAAATTTAGTAATATATATTTGTTTCATTTTAGTGATTATTTCTACTAATGATTAAATAATCGTATGATTCGTAATGATTAAATATCGTTTGTATATGTATGTAGATACATTTTAAAATTTAAGTTACGTTCCGCTTCTATATAATTTGACGCGACAAGGTTGAGTGACCTTGCCGGATTGTTTACAATGTCACCCTTGACCAATGTGGTTGTATATTATTAAAACTTTTTAATATTAAATTATAATATATACACGTGTGTGTAAGAAATTTATGAAAAATGAATAAACCTACATAACATGTTACATAACTTACTAGGTGATGGTGTGTTAGTAATAATTAAAACAATAAAAAAAACTGCCGGCCTAACTTTAGTTAGCTACTTCTTCTTACCTCTATTTTATTAAAAGACTTTTCTCATAGTCATTTGTAAGAATATTTTATGAATTGGTAGGTATAATACAAACATATTGCTTCATAAGTACCTTATTAAGAAACCAATCATTCTCTCATTTGTGAATGTAAAATTCGCGAACGTTCTTTTTTTACACTACGTAGAATATGTGAAGGAAGAATATACGTAGCAATTTTAAATTACTTCAGATCAATGTTTTATTTAGAAATTGAAACATATCGCACCTTTAGAATTATAGTGACCTAATCAAAAAACCATGATTTTGAGTTTTTGTCAGAAATTGACCTAAAACGACGATCTAAAACGACGGTCGGCAGAGAGAATTTAGAATTAAGACACTTGGTACCCCGCTTTCCGCCGACCTTTGGAGGCGGAAAATGGGAAACAAGGTCTATTTCTGACTAAAACCCAAAATCATGGATTTTTTGATTAGTTCACTATAATTCTAAAGGTGCGATATATACGTAGATATATTTTTGAACTGTATCTTCATATAATATGAAGATATATTTGTGGTTATTTCAAGTTCAGATTATAGGAAAACTTAATATATCTATTGAGTACATTAATATTGCACTGTGTTGCTTCAAAAAATTCTTAAAGAAAAACTTCTTAAAACATTTTACAAAATTTACATTTTAAAAAATATGACTTTAAATATTAAACTAGAAATAATAATTAGTCGACTTAATTCTCTTACACCGCATGACATCAATAATTTATGAATGTGGCGTAATTTATGCATGACATCAATGTGGCGGAAGAGGCAGCTTATCAGATAAAATAATATGTCAAACTGTCATCTCCGTCACTTGCGCATCCGCTTCATCTCATCTCCTCGATGACAATCATCTAATTAGGCAACATATTTACAAAAAATTTCTATTCACACATAGCAAGTTTCTTATCGTATTATGTTGTCATGTTGTTCTAAAGATTTACTTTGTAAAGCGAAAGAAATACAATGTGTGTGCATAATGCATACAATTGTTACTCACCTCTTATAAATATTGTCTTTGAGTACCGACACAACTATACTTAGAATATTATTTGTTTGTAGCTACTTACTTTTATTTTAGAAACCCAATACAATACTTGCGTTAAGTTTTATTCAAATTATTTATATTTGCTTCTTTTGTTTTTAAGGTCCCGCGACATGGACAGATAAATTCCCTGAAGCTAGAGGTGCTCGCCAGAGCCCCGTGGATATTGATACAAATCTTGCCAGCAGCAGTGGCAGTGCACCGCCCCTAAAATGGAGATACTCCGTCAACCACCCTCGCTCCGTTGTCAACCCTGGCTACTGCTGGCGTGTTGACGAAAATGGCTATAACTCAGGTATTCTTTTTTTAAACCTTCAAGTAATTCTAAAAGTTTTTATACGTGTATAAATATTTATTTAATATTCTAATAACCATTCAATACAAGTAAAGACATCATTTATAGTCCATTATATCCTAGAAATATTCTCGATATTCTTACGCAGACACATTCATTACTTATCCACTCAATTCCATATTTATGAAGATAACAAACGAAAATAATCAAACAAATAGTGTAAATGGGAACAAGAATTTATCCTAATAGGTGCAAGCCAATTTGCAATTCCATCCATCGCACCAGGCGGACTTCCCCTGCCGGTGACTCAGATGCGACCCTCGTTCCTGAATTTTCGTTAATCTAACATGCGATAAAATATTGATCAACGTGAATATGATAGTAGTATGTAATATAAGGAATCAGGGTTTGCACCCTATACCATAATACCAGTATCATAGTGACCATTATTATATTTAAATATTATTATATTTATTTATTATTATTATATTTAAATGTCTCTTGAAATATTATCACTGCATTTTTAAAATATTTATTTCGTTAGGCAGGCTGATAAGTTTTCTTTTTATTTACTGTTTCTGTAACTCTGAGATGTTTTATCTTCTAGAACTCCGCGGTGGTCCTCTCGGCTCCGATGTATACAAGTTGCAACAATGGCACTGCCATTGGGGAGCTATCGATGGCGAAGGCTCGGAACATACGGTTGATGGCCGCTCGTTCTCCGGAGAACTACATCTCGTTCACTGGAACACATCTAAATATAACAGTTTTACCGAAGCCGCTGGTCAACCCGACGGACTTGCTGTCCTTGGAGTTTTACTAATGGTGAGTCCATTATATTTTATTTTCTCACGCTTTGTTCTATCTTTTTTGAAAGCTTCAAGTAAACAATAAGTGAATATAGTAGAATAAATATTTACTGTTTTTGAAAATTTTGGTCATAATTATTAATTTCCATAAGATATTTTTTTGAAACGCTCATTATAATAACTAACAGAATGACTCGCAACATGTTTGAAATATTCAAATCTCACTGGGAGAAATTGTATTCTAATATTTTAAATGTAGGAGCGTCTTAATATATGTATACATATAGTGTGACATTGAGTTCCGCCTCCCAACGCCCAAAGCTCCTAAATGACAGGAAATGTCCTAACGAGGTGACATAGATACTAACCCGTAAAAAAAACGAAAGGAAAACACAACAATATTTATAAGAATTGCCATCGTCGCGTATTGATTTGTGTAAGACCATTTTGAAATATTTTTTCCTTAAAATATTGTTAACCACGTAGATATAAAAAACTAGCTGCGAAGAATAAGATCAGGCTACATACCTTTTAGTTCAGTTCATCATTTTATAACGCGCATTTTAATAAATTACTATTTATTTTGTGATTAATACTTTTACCAAAATAACAGTTTTCTTATTCTATACATATTAAACGAATGATGATGAAATGGTGAGCATCTACAGCACTTTCATTACGTAACCACGTAATAGATTTAAACCTCCCAGAGACAAGTACTTTGAGAAAACAAATATTTTTAATAATATTTGTTAGGTGTATCCAATTGGAATCCAGACCCCGGTAATGTAATGCTTGTTAGAAGAAAAGATTATAATATTATTCATATTATAGTGTAAGTACTTGGGTACTGGATCACATTATCGCTTATGAACTAGTGCATTGAATGGACTCGTTGCATAGCTTTCAGCGTTACGATGATTGGAAACATCCGTCACATACAGACAAGCTATTTATAAGACCCACAGCTCGTATTGTTAAATATGGTTTAGTTGTACATCGTGCTATCTCATGTTCAGCTCTCGCCGCTACCGTGAACTACTTTCTCTCGGTCGTTTAGCGTTTAATCACATTCTTTTAATATTTACATAAAAAGGAACTAGCAGGACGTATTTTTTTTAATATGACACCTTTTAAATATTATAATGCACATTAAAGTTTTCTACTTATTAAGAGAAAAACCTATTATTGATGTACCGTACTTTACATCGACGAAACCCTTCAACGTACTTAATCCTTTTTAAAATGTATATTTATGTATTTAGATAAATGCTTGCACAATCAATAAAAATGTATTTGTTCTTAGTTCATGACTATTAATGTCTACAGAAACATAATTTAAACGTGATCTGATAGGTGTCACTATCTAAATATTATACCAAATTGACTCAAAACTATTTAAAGCCTTAAAAGATTCATTGTTGAAATTAAAGTGCACATTTTTACACACGTGACAATGTAAGTGATCGTTTTCTTCTGTTATGGAGATTGGAATAATAATTGTATTCATATTTCTCACATCCTCGTCTTAAATCTGCGCTATGAATACAATACCTACCACAATCTCGTATAACGTGTCTAGAGATCTTTCATTCTAACATATGTTTTGTGTAGGCAGTTAGGCACGTTGCCTTTGTACATGCACACGTTAGTGGTATAATTGAGTAAGTTTTCAATAGATTTTTTTACGGTAATAAAGTACTTAAAGGAAAATATTAAAGTAATGATTTGAAGATGAGGAAAATGTATTCATCATTATTTATGGAATATATTTGTACTTGCGCTGTTTCTCAAACAAATAACATTATAATCAGGTTCACCCTGTATTCCGCATATAGCAGAATAGATAGAGGGAACTTAGTATTAAAACACACCGTTCCCCACTTTCTGCAGATTTTTTTTAAGGCATTGCATGTTGACGAGCCCACAACCGTTGTGATACAGTTACACCCTTGATTGCTATAATAAAAGTCGTTTTAAAACTCCTTACATTCAAATACATATCAGATGTATGGCTACGGAATATTAATAAAATATATTTTGATGGACCCCAACAAAATTGACGCTGTATTTTAATTATAATAAAAATAAAGCAATAACAGTCGAGGTGTAATATAAATATCTTTTAATATATATTTTTTTAAATGTTACTAATTTGATTTTGTTATTAAAAAAGGTCGGATCGAATCACAATGAACTGGACAAAGTAGTGAAGTTGCTACCATACATCCAACATAAGGGCGACAAAGTGACATTCTCAGAGCCCCTAGATCCAGCTAATTTGCTGCCGAAACGTTCTGCATATTGGACATATCCTGGCTCTCTTACCACTCCACCATGCACTGAATCCGTTACATGGATTCTCTTTAAAGAACCTATAGAAGTTTCCGCAGAACAAGTAAGACTATCATTTTTCTTTATAGAATCATGTACCTAATAAACAAATATTCATTAAATATTAAAAAAGAACATTATTTAGATAATAAAAAATAATATAAACTTGTAATGTTTTTTTTTTAAATAAGTAATTTGAAAATATTAATAACGTTAGATATTTATTCTTATATTCTTGTAAATTTTAGTTGGCATTGATGAGAAAACTAAGATGTGGCGAAGCGTCTTGTGGAGAAGAGGCCATGGAACTTCTGCACAACTATCGCCCGACGCTGCCTCTAGGAAATCGCGAGCTTCGTGACTATGGTGGCAACTAAATGTTTTCATTCAATAACTTTTTATTCATATAAACATGTAGCGAAACAAACACTTAGCTTGGTAAGGAACAAAACACAGAAATCTCGTGTAGGTAATATTTTGTTGTAGCATTGGTAATCATAATGATTAGAAGATAAAAAATAAGATTTATTTATATAGAAAAAGATCCTGGCAGCAAATAATTAAAATATCTATTAAAACATCAATGTATATATCTTATTGAAAGATTAAGTAATGTTTAACAGTAATATTAAATATTTATACAATGCAATTTTTCAATTATTGAATAATATATTTGTTGATTTTATAGAGCAGATCTCAACGCTTAAGAGTGATTGTTTTAGGTATTTTATGTGGGATAACGGGTTACATGTGTTTCAGCTATAAATAAATTTATTGCGTTGAAATGATTTTATAATATAAATACCTATTACATTCTCTCTATATATCACGATACTATATTTATAAATTAGTTTTTTTTAATGTGTACATTTTTAATTAAATATTGAATATTTGATGCCTTAATAAAGTGCCTTAGCACTGATATAAGACGAAATAGCAACCAAAATCATCAAGTTAAAATAAGATTATCGTCAGTGTCGCCATAATATTACATTTTGTTATATTTTAATTTAAATGTAAGTAAAGCACCTAATGGATTTATTTATAGAGTGGTTTATAAATATAAATTTTAAATAATACTAATTATCCGCATTAGATTTACTTCGTACCTATTACTTATATATACATTCATATAAACGATCTTATTTGCCTCGAATAGGAATAACGCGGTTATATTAACTGTTTTATTACGTTGGTAAGTAAACTATGTGTAAGTACAATAATATAAAATTTCATAATTATATTTTGCAGTTTTCTGCAACATGTATTGTGCAATTATCTTTGTAAACAAATAAAGAAAGTTTTATAGAACGTCAAATTATTTTTATTTCTAATTTCCATAATAAATATAGTACCTTCTAAAACAATTTTTTTTATTTTTGCTTAAATATTTTTTTTACTATAAGAAGAATGTCTTTAATTTTTGGGCTTATTTTAAATTTGAATAAATGTGATATTTGGAGATCCGACGACGCTGGAGACTGCTGATAGTTTCAATGATCAGGGATAGGAGGTCGCAAGGTATTTGCTCCAGTTTAACGGAATTCGTGTCTTTAAGATCGAACATGTATTTTAGGAATATACCTTGACCCGATTTTTAAATCATACGAAAAGTCATATTTTCTGAATTTTTAAATGCTCTATATTGTTTCTTACCTTTAGTTTTTTATTGCCTTTATATAATAAATAAAATATATTTTCCGTTTTGATTTCTAAACGTGCAGAATGATAGTAATTTTTATGACATAGGTACCTACCATAAATCAATGATTATAATCAAAACTTATTATTCAATCCGAGTTTAATTCATACTGGACAACACACCTATGGAATTATTAAATAATATATTTCCTTGGATCTGCGATCGGTTTATTATTTTGAAATGATCACAGTGTTGTAAGATTTTGGTTGTTGTCAATGTTACGCCCCAGTGAGTATGCTTATTGCTTACAGTTCAAATCTCCATAACGTATAAATCGGTTTTCCAAATTCCATGATTCAATTCCTGAGGAGATTGTACATATCGCAAGGGTGTTTCTGTCAACTGTACATATGGTAGTTTTAGTACCCTGCACTACTGGCCCCCCGTCTATCCGTAAGCCCATGGCTGTATTTTTTGTAGTTTATACCTTGCTTTCGAGCCGTTTAGGTGGTTAATGCTGAGTAATTACCTACTTCACTTATGGCTGAAACTCTTTTGGTTCGATTTCTAATTGTTGAGTTTTTTTTAGGTTTATGCTTCTTTAAAAAAAAAACTAAATTGATTTTCGGTTCTACTGGCTATCGGAAACTTGCTATTTTTTCATCATTTTATCATATCTCGCTAAATATAATATACTAATTGTACTAATTTGTAATAGTGGCAAAACTTTAGAATTAAATATCACTACTTGAGATCTCAAACAACAGTAAAATAAATTTTAAATGGTGAAAAATCATTATATCCGCCGATATATACAGAGATTATAAAAGTCTTCGCGAAAATGTTTGCCAAATCTGCCACAGTCTATAAGGTATTTGTATTTTTCAAGGCTTTTGCCTTTTTACCGGAGCGAAGAAATTAAAAAAATATTCCTTCCTCCGAGTGAGAGTGGAACCCATAGCCGTCACCTGTACTATACAGGCGACGGTTATTGGTTCCATACACTAGCGATTGTGCCACAGCGCCACGATGACTTCGATGTTTCACGATATCCTGCCATCACTTCCATGAGCATTCAGGGGTGACTATATCTATACCTCCAGGAATAAACATAGTTACCGTAGACGGCACGCAACATGACCGTATCATTTCAGACGATGTTCTTAAAACTTATCCGCTGCGTCACGGACACCAAAACAATCTCGAATTGTGTACCATACATTCAGTTCAATTCAGTTTTCAAGTCACAATCGCTGCTACGCTACAGTACGATTCTCGTACGTCAGCCTCGTATTTTTTTGGTTATGTAAATACGAGTATATTTTAATAAAAAATAAATATAGTACAATAATACAGTTTTTTTGAAGTAATTTGTGTTTTTAAAATAAAGGACAATAACTTTATTGTATTGAAATTAATTTAAAAAAATCAAAATAGTTTAAGTGTTTTATGTATCCCTATCCCCCTATCCCATAACGTTAGTCACATACCTACTACATTAAAAATTGAAATAATTATAAATAATGCATAATCTAAATCTAAATTCAGCAATTCTGACTCAATAATACTTATTTAGAAAACGTAAAAAATTTTAACGTAGCGGGA
Organism: Heliconius hewitsoni; assembly: GCA_018230445.1. Classification (NCBI taxonomy): domain Eukaryota; kingdom Metazoa; phylum Arthropoda; class Insecta; order Lepidoptera; family Nymphalidae; genus Heliconius; species Heliconius hewitsoni. Next base: position 19,784 of record DWAN01000957.1, read on the forward strand.
CTCGAACCCGCGCCTTGTGGAAACCGACCAGGCGCTTTGACCATTAATCAAACTATGTTGAAATTTTATACGCTTGTTACAACTTATTTATGTTGTTAGCATCTCTGTAGGGAG
>DWAN01000958.1:0-19877 GCA_018230445.1 Heliconius hewitsoni
GTGATGGGCGAGGGGCGCGGGGCGGGGGCGGCGGCGTACTACGGAGGCTGGCTTACGTAAGGGCGCGCGTCTGACACCCCGTCTGCTACGACGACGCTGATTAATAAAACAACTATCAGATGCAACCAAATATCGTGGTTTATGTACGTCGTCTTTAATTAGTTCAGCTTAGCTATTATTGAATTTGCATGACATTGCGGTAGAAGCAATATGGTAGCATTGATGTCCCGTTACGGGACAATACGGTTACGGGACAATCTCGTATTCCAAATAACTATAATTAAACGGAGTTAAGTATCAACATTTTAAATAATAAAGGGATTTGCTGGTAAAACGTGTAATGGTTGCTCAAACAACACTGTTTTGTCATTTGAGAATTTAGTAAATATTTAATACATAAAAGTGATCTAAGTATAAGAATGGTATCTTTAAAAGGAATCTAACTCAAACTAAATCACATTGCTAAAGGTGTAGAAACAATAAAGTTAGTCGTAAATCAGGTAAGAGTCAAATCGAGTTAGTCGCGAGATTCCGGCGCGGGTTAGCGCCAGGCCCGGGAGCGGGAGCTAGGGTTAAACCGATTACAGTAACAAGATATTTTAAGCGGATCTCTGCTCTGTTAATCCGCCACTTTTCGTTTTTTAACACAATTCAGGATTTCTTTTAGGACCTGGACTAGTAAAGCTTTTAGTGTTTTTTGTTTGAGCTATCAAACCTTTTGTTCTTGGCAAGACCGCGCTTATATACTTTCTTCGCGGATTTCTATAAATTTATTGTTTATATATGAAACTAGTTAAATGAACAATATAAGATATTTTTTTATAGCTAAATAAGTAACATATACAGTACATAAACAGACGTTGGTAATTAAAACTGTATATATTTTAGGAACATTTCCAGAGTAAGATAAATGCTTACAGTAACAAAATATAAACATATGATAACAGCTACGCAGATAGCACTCTCAAAGGCCCGTTACCCGACATTTCATTGCAGTATTCGTTTAAGATCGTATTTTCATTCGCCCTAAGAGCGCTTGTGAGCACCTGACGGCGTCGTGGCAGAGGAAGACTCGGCGCGGGTGTCGTGGACCGTTTTAAATAATTTAAAATTCGTAACTTCTGCTCATGACGACCCAACTTAGAACAATGGCCGCGAACATCCCCGATTGCTAATGACAACACTCTGTTGGCCGTTTCGAATAATAAATAAAAGCTATACCTATTGAACTTATTGATATAGATACACATTTTTAACGTCAAAATATTAGAGGTTTTTATGTTTGGTCGAAAAATATACAAAAATAATACGGTATATTATGTGTTGCTATATATTTAAATGATTTCCTTTGCGTGTTAGCACTTAACACTTATAAAAAAAGTAAATTTTTAATTTCTATTTATATGCCTATTAGATAACTGATGATACATGGGTACATTTAAAATTTACATGTATAGTTCCCTGAATATAATATAACATATAATATAAGCACAGTATTTAGTTCATGTATAATATTTTTACAAGTGCTTCATTGTAAACGATACGTTTCAGCGATGATGGGGAAAATTGGAAGATATATTAATGGCTTCCTCTTCCCTTCCTCTCCTTATCCAAAGTTTTTGAATATAAAACAACAAAACAGACGTAAAAAGACTTGCAACTTAGCTGTCAAATATGCAATAGATCGACCAACAAATAGATTAATCCAATAGGTTAAATTAAATTAATCAATCAGACCAAAAGGTCGATTTATTGATTCGAAATATCGAATCACTGAACGATAAATTAAGGCTTGGTTAAGAACATTCGCTAGAATAAATCGATTTTGCTGCTACTGACTTAGTAACACCGATGGTGTAAGGTGGGCATAACAGTAATTACAGAGCTAAATCAGATTTTTATTTTAGTTAATTTAAAAAATTATAAATATTAAAGACTTAAATAATTTTTATTTAAAGGGAAAAATTGCCTTATTGTGGAAATCGTAGTTAAAATTAATTTATTGTAGATATACCTTAGATCGAGATAGAAACTGTAGTAACATAAAAATAGACTACTCACGGCTTAGGCGAGGATCTAAGCTTAGTATATTTGAATCTAAAATAATGCTCTAAATATAATTGAGAACTACTTCACTATTTAGAACTCTATCCATCTGTATTTAGGTTCTGCACTATTTTTATTGTTACAATTCAACATTTCTAGTTTCTGCATTTAACTTAAGATCGTGCTTTGAAAATATGTAAAATGGCCACTTTTAGGAAATTCTAATAAAACAGATAAACTAATAAAATTAATATCCTCATCAATGTAAGTTGAATCTTTAATAGTGGTAAGATTAAATTACATTTTAGTCGTTTTTTTAAATATAACAATCGCGGCTCGTGGCTGCACAGAGACAGCGATTGACTGTAAACGCCACAGTTGTGGGTTCAATTCTCAATCAGGGAAATAAAATTTTTCAGTTCCCCTTAGTAACAAAACAAAACGTGGTGTTGAGGTTCACCACTCAACACACAGTTTCTCGAAAATTGGGTGTAGAGTGAAGAGCGGCGTGCGTCAACACTACATTTACTTTGCCTATCCTGCGGCATACAGTGTCAAGTTAGATAAATGTATTCTTCGAAAGTTGCCTAAAAACCATAAAGTGTTTTTTTCCCACATAATAGTACGATCTAAGTGATCATTTCAGAACGTTATCATCTTTTTCACCACACACTACTGCCCAACGAGCCCAATTGTCTGAACTCTTAAAAGTAAAATTTAGGTAAACTTACGCGTTTTTGCTTGGACAGTACAATTGAGTATTGACAGACCAACAAAAAAGCGAGTATGTATATATCCTATATTTTTTCCCTTTAAAAATCAATCTAATGCGCTATATTTCCAATCACATATGAGACTAGTGGCTCTCCGCAACTTTGTTTACCGTGTTACTTATACTCCCCGTTGTGACAGAAACTTACATACTGCAAAGCAAAGTGAATCTAAGATATAAGAATACTCTGTTCTTCGAGTCAATGAGTATTGAGTTGAAACTCAAACTACAAAAACTAAACTACAAGCTCAATTTAAATATGAATATTTCCTTAGGTTAGATGGCAATTATAGTCAATCGCTGTCAATTAAAATCGCTAATGCAACATTTTATTATTTGGTAAAAATTTAGCTGGGCTATTATAGTTCTACATCAACATATTCCAATATCTTTAATTTTTTTAAATCAATGATAAATGCCTAACACGTTGACTATCTTAATATTTCTTGTAGTATAGCTATTATGACTGACTGTTGAGGTATATCTAACATGCCACTAAAGCGCAATTTAATTTTTTCTTATAGTTTAGCTGGACTTTTATAGTTGTTCATCAGATGTTCCAGATATTTAATGTCAATGGATTATGCTCATTACGCTCAACAACTGTCGTTAAGGACGCATTTAGTCATTTTTAATAGTTTATAAAAATTAAAAATTAAATAGTTTAATTGGACCAATATGGTTTTACATCAGTTAATGAAGTCTTGAAAATTAAATACCTGATCCTGATCCTGTCCAGGCTTAATAGCTATACAACAAAAATACTTATTCAAAATATAGTTCAGTTCAGTTCAGATGTGCGTGTACTAATTGACAAACAGAGAGATAAAAAACTCGTATTTTGTTACAATTTTTATATTATCCTATATGATTGTTTCGTAAAAATATTAAATGTACATACAAACAACTCTTGTGTCAGTATAATAAAATAGCCACTAACGTAACGATTTAGATGTAGCGTACGACACTTTTGGAATTTTTTTTAAACAAAAAATTAACAAATACTTGTAAGGCTATTGACTCACTCTCTTAACTTGTTTTATTCTTTTATCCATTATCACGTTCGGTTAGTTGTTGTTTTGTTTTTTTTTGTTAAATCCGTTCTTAAATATGATTCCATTAGTCTGTCTTTTTAATAGGTATATAATGTTAAAAGTTATTGATTAATATTATTAAAGTTAATAACTAAAATGTAAATAACAAGTATACTGTTGGTGCATGTTGTGTCTACCTGTAAGGGGAATAACACTTAGCAATTTTTTTTTTTTATTTAACTTGTGTATTTTTTTATGTTTTTTTTATGTAATGTGTATATTCTCTTGGCGGACCTTATACAAATAAATAAACATAAATAAATACTTTTTTACTGTTTTATTATAGTATAGATATTTTAGGGTTCCGAACTTCAAAAGGAAAAAACGGAAACCTTGTCAGGATCACTTTGTTGTCCGTCGGTCCAACTGTCAAGATCATTACATTTTATTTAATCAAGATAGAAAAAGTCGAGTCAACCTCTATGTCAACGCAATCAAAATATACAAAAGATCGTATTTACTACATTTTGTTTCAAATTCTCCTTGTACCAAGACCTATATCATCTATGCAACGAAGGCACTGTTAACCCTGTTACCGGCAGCAATACGTCTTTCCGCATCCATCTCATATAGGCCTGCAACTCGCATTCTAAGGATATAATGAGTACTGCATCATCTGCGTACAGCAGGCAACATCCGGTTGGATGTCAAACCAGAGTGACAGGCCAGTTCCTACTCGCACGGAAGCCGAGTGATGTAAGGAGACTGTGCAGTCTGAAGGTTCCGCTCACATTGTACCGGAGTAGTATCTCCCATAATTTCGTTCTCACAACTCTGTCAAACACTTTTTCCAAGTCTACAAAAGTACAAAAACCTTTTTAGTTAACGGTCAAGAATTTATGATGATGCGGAGGAAAAAGATCTAATCCATACAACCTCTTCCATCTCTAAAGCCTCCTTGGGTCTCCCAAAAAAACCTTTCAGATCTCTCTTGCATTCTTCTCGCTAAAACTTTAGCAACTAACTTTTCGCTAACATCAAGATTCAGCGATTTTCTGTTATTTGAGACTAGAGCGTCATGATATTCATATACCTCCTTGTTAAATGCTGCCCGTCGCTGCAAAACGTGTGGTTGTTTCGTTAAAATTTCTAAATAATTATCTTCGGGTAGGCGAAATTCGTAAAAATCTCCCTATAGAGATGCTAACAACATAACTAAGAATTTCGATTTAGCTCAATGAGAACTTAGTAGCTTAGTTGGTCAGAGCGCTTGGACGGTTTCCAAAGAGACACGGATTCAAATCCCGCTTTAAATTTTTGTTTTTTTAATAAGTAACTTAAGTTTGTCTTAACAATTGTACTTCCCGTTAACCTACAATCCTGAAATTGATACAGAACTGTAGGTGAACGAGTCCGACTCGCACTTAACCGGTTTCTTTTATATGCAAATCAAAAGTATAGCCAGCCAGCATAAGATAAAATTTTAATATAACGCATAGAATAAAGTATACTGTATAGCAATATTTTAATATTAAAAGAAAATAACATTTTCAATCACACGCCAGTAGTACCTGCTCTTCGCAAGGCTCGTTACACTCGTTAATTAAATTGGCCCTCCCGTCATGAGCCCTCCTATATCTCACGCTGCGACAAAATGATACCGAGTGTAACCTCTGATAACAGTTACTTGTTATAAGGGTGGTCGACCGAGTGGAAAAAATGCTTAACTCGCTTCCCCCCAATCACATTTACTTCTGAGAATCATTTCGGTTCTTAATACACGTTTCAGCCGTATCTTTGGCGTACCCTACTTCAATTTGATATGTAAAGGTAAATATTGTCAAAAGAAAAAAGCCAGTCAAAAGGTATGATTGTAGAATAACACTTCTTGTACATTGTTCTGTAACAATACTACTAAATATAAAAGAAGTGATTAAAAAAAGTAATAACTGGTTACTGCGCAAAAGAATTACCGGAAAATTACAAATGTAAAGAATGTATGAAATATAATATAATATTATATAATTAATTTACTATCGACATTTCAATTACAATAATGAACGCACGCCCAAGTTTATTAATTTGAATTATATTTGAACAAACAATAACTATTTTGTAGATCCTCTCTTGGGAAAAGGAAAGGAAAGATATAAAAACTTTGCTGCATTATACGACTATTGTGAGGACAAAGTTCGTCCTTCGAGCTTTCTTGAAACATGAGAATGTTCAGACAAGATTTTTTACGTCTAAACGGAACAAGGCCATAGATCCGCCCGGACACTTAATTAAATGTCGTGACAAACGATGCGTGACATGAAAAGGTGCAAATTCACGTGTGAAACTTAATATATTTTTTGTTGCAGAGTCAAGAATTGGGCGCTGAAGTTCGGCGTCGACCTGTGGGAGTTCGGGCGGCACTTCACAAAAATGAATCAAATACAAAACGTGAGTAAAAGCATCTTTACGGCGGTATTCGATAGAAGTGTGTGGTATTCTTTTCGCTTTAGAAGTGAAGCGAGGGGCAACGCCGGGCCGATCGGTTGGACGCGTTGCTACAAAAACGCAACGAGAGAGTTCGCACCCCCACCCGGGCCCGTGGCGGGGCCGCTCCTCTTCGCGACCCAGTTACGGGCGGGTGGGAAAGTATCAGATACTGTTGAAATACACTCGGCGTACTCCCGACTGCCGACTCCCGAGTACACTTGCCACTACGATAATTAACGGCGACCTTCGATATCTACTAGTCTCTAGATGAAACTCTTATATTTTTTTGTATTCCAATTTAAATTGATATCACAAAAACGTCACACGAGGCACTCCAATTAGTATCTAGTCTCTGTTATAAATTTATATATTAATTTGATCTTCATTATATTACTAAGGTACTCATTGAAATAGTAATCGTATAAAACATGTTTCCTTGTTAATTAAATTATAGCTAATTAATGGCCTAAATTAATTTTCTTTTGAAATTATTCTAAAATTTAAAACACTAATTTTTCTTTTGATATTATTTGATGCCACCAAAATCGGCAAATGTAATAGCAAAAGATAGCAAATCGAAGGCGGTATACTATTCATGTAATGAGATAGGTCGTACCGGTTGTACCATGTACGAGTACAAGTAAAGGTTGCCCATCAATAGCATTCAAGGCCTAGGTAAAGAATACATGACCATAGCATTCAATTTTCATTGTTACTTACATCTAAGTCGATTAATTAATTATTTGAGGCCTAGCATTTTTTGCATTTCTTAAGTCTTAACTCTTCCTTTTTATTTAAGGATTAAGTTCAAAGTATTGCTCAATATTTTCTTAACCACGACATCAGCTATTCAAAGGTAAGCATAAAATTTTATGTGCCGTTATTTTGGATAAAACTCAAAATAAACATGGTTAAAACGATTCACGATTAAAACCAGTTAAATTCACATGCGTATCTTGCTAGACCCTTAGTGGCACCTAGATCAGTGTATAATAATATAGTTACATACATACATGAAACATATTTTCAGATTGACTCTTTCTGTGTCTATTTGACATAATCCTACTAATCCTACTAATATTATAAATACTAATATTATAAATGCGAAAGTTTGTGAGTATGTAAGGATGTTTGTTACTCTTTCACGCAAATACTACAGAACAGATTACGATGAAATTTGGTATGTAGGTAGCTGAAGACCCAGAATAACATATAGGCTACTTTTTATCCCGAAGTTCCCGCGGGATTGATTCCTAATTAAAAATAGATACATTTATCCGTTGTGTCCGTTTAAGAATTTTCAGTTGTGTTTCATATAATATTGTTACGTTATCATAGGGTTTACACGCGGACGAAGTCGCGGGCGGCCTCTAGTTATGTATAATTTAAACAAAATATGATTCCGTATGTGATTCACCTACACATTTCATTACCACGTCGGCCTCTGTGGTAAAACAATCAAAATTCAGTCCGAGATCGCGGTCCTAAAAGTAATATAATGTTTCGAAAGAGAAACTTTGCCATCGGAACTTATTCAATATTAGCGGCGTCTATCGCAAACTACCTACGCGATATCACCGCTATAAATCATTTATGTATACTTATTTACATCGTAACTCTATTATTTTCTCAATTACGCTTGATATAAATAATTGTTCTTTTAACTACTTTCACGTAAAACACAACACTAAATTTTGCTTGTCTTTATATGATTGATCGTGTTTTCTTGATTTTTGTTGACATGCTATTTAATACATAAAACCTTCCAACAGCCTTGAATTAGGGAAGTCACATCAATAGAAACAATAATTTAATTAATATTTTATTTTAAATAATTAAATAAATAATTTAACCAACCTGTATATATATATAAAAAAAAATTAAGTTTACAAACCGTTCGCAAAGAGTTTGCACAATATGAACCAGACCGATTTCATGTCATTCGTGTAATCTTTTAAAATGGTTTTGTCCATCCGTCGGATGTTCTCACCGAGGCTGTGGACGGAGTTTAACCTAATTTCACCAGTATTTTATAAAGGCCTTCTATACGGGCTTAGGTCACTATCAAGAAAAGTGGAACAAGGTAGATGGAGATAGGTGATGTCGATGTCGTACATGCGCTTTCTAAGAAATGTCCCCAACTTGTCCAATAGGTAGTTTCGGTTTTGTGATGGATACTTTGTATTTTACAGTAGTTAATAGCATATATCTTCTAATATATATTTTTTAATTCATATATCTTTTCTTACTTTATGATTTTCCATCTGCCGTATTCACGCTACTTTATTATTGTCGTGTTATAAAATAATATCATAATAGTAAAAATACGCTCGTTTAGATTCTTACTTTTATTGCTGCTGTCATTTCTGTCTTGCTGTCATTTGTGATTTTCATATTTGTGAAATTATAGTTTTCATAATAATGTAAAAATAAAATTTTGAAATGGACTTCAGTAAATGTTCAATCTTAATATCAAGCGAGGATTGAACATTTGAACAGATTGAAAATTCCAAGATGCTTTGTTCACTCTTTTGCGCTTCAATTTCATTTCTTACTGTTCAGGTAAAACATTCTTTGTTTTTTTGGATGGAACTCCGAATATCACCATAAACAAAGAATTATACGAAGAATGTTTACAGTTTACCTTAGTAGTAAAATACAATAAAAAGTCATTATAAAATTTAATAGAGTTGTTTTTTTTTTATCTAAGTATTAATCTTTACATATTTTTTTATAAAATATGTATATAATATGTACACAATGCATTGTATACTTGTTTTATACATAAATATTACCTAGAATAAATGGTTGTGGTGAAAACTTTGTTGGATGCGGGAGAGTTTACATCAAAGGTAAAATGAAAGGACTCTGCTTTACCCACTATGTTGCTAATAATGTTTTTAATAAGTATTAATTAATTTAAGTATATTTTAAGAGTTTTACGGTATTTACCTGTAAATATTAATAAGAAACGAAGATATTTGCAACAAGATATACATATATTATAATAAAAAAATTACGTTATTATTGTATCTGAAATATAAGCTAGTGGATACTATTGTTTGTACTTAATAACCATGAACATTTACAACATAACTTAAAATGAGATGTTCGTTTAAATAGGATTATTATAATATTGCAAAGAGTATTGAAATATTTTGATCCGCTCCGTTTAATCGAACCGAGCTCAGCCGACGTAACCTAACCCATAGTTCATAGTTCAAGTAGTATTTCCCCCCACACGAATCGCTGATAGGCAAACCATAGACTAATGTTTATACATATGTGTCTATATACTAATTGGAATATTACGAATTGAGAAATCGTACATAACGAGATATGTATATAGCACTTCACCAATCGAATTGAATGCGGTTTAATAGAAACCACAAACAGCCACCCAAACCGCATAGACGGTCACATAATTTAATGTAATTAAATTGAAGTTATCTTCATTTATATATAAATCTTAATGAATGAGCAAATGTAAAATCGTATTAAGTAACGTATCACATCCACCCTTTGTCGTGTAGGTACATACTTTTTTCGTACGTAAATGGAGTTCTCTTGTGAGTGGTACGCACAACTGCCGCCCGAGTGGAAAGTCCTGTCCGTCGACGAGGAGTGCTGGTCCCTCGCTTGAACGTATCGTGACTAGGCGAATTTAGCTTTTTGCTTATTACAAAATATATGTTAATTTGTTTAACGTTATTATGCTTATTCTCTTATATTAATTAACAAATTTAAATATAAATAAAAAAAATCTGTCAAATGAGAGTTGGACTCACCCGCCGAAGGTTCCGTACCAATTTCAGGACTGTAGCAAAAACGTTAGTATGATTAGTATGATGTATTCAACTTGATACCTTCAAGCGATCTTGAGATAAATGACCGTGATAGACGGACAGACGCACAACAAAGTGATCCGAGTTTCCTTTCGAGATGCGAAACCCTTAAAATATAACAATAATTATTTAATTAAAATCTAATGATTAGATAGAAATTATTATCAATTATCAAAAAAAATTGGCAAGTGCATTACGAAAGTGATTGAATAAGACTAAATCGGCAACTATGACCTAACTTAGTGTAACGTTGCGGCATTTCCAATGTCTAACAATGGGTAGACGTCGAAAGGGGTTATGCAATGATATTATATAATGTAGTTCTACAGCGGACCTCTTTCGTATAGCACAAAATTCGCAGTTTGTAGTCAATGCGGACTATAGCGTTTTGTCAGACAAATGCAGAAATTATATAAACGCTTTTAGTCAATTAAATTATTACAAAATCAGTAAAGATATATTAATAAGACAGGAGGAGAACGGAGCGTCTTAAGACTACGCTCCCTTTGGCAGCACTGCTGTGTACGGGAGCCTGACGATAGAAAATCCTTTGATCCAAAAAAAATATAGTTCTTTATTTTATAAATATATATAATGAGCGTAATCTAAACATAAAATTAAGTATTTTATTACGAGGTTATATTTTGTAATGAATTTTATTATTTTATCACAACAGAAGAAACACTTTTATAACACTCTACATTCTCCACGTACTTTGAATCTGTAATCAAAATCTGGATTTTTCGCTTCCGATTATTTTGGTTGACAAAAGTGATAGTATTTTTTTAAATTTTAGTTATGAATTTCCTTATAAGGTACAATACGTTGAAAGTTTTAAAAAATATAATATATAATAATAGGTGATTGGTGTTTTGTGTTGTTATATATATGAGATTATATTATAAAGTAAGTTCGGTTAAGTTACTTTAAAGATTTTTGATCATTCGCCTGATGCCCCTGACCTTGGATTATTTGCAATTACAAGTACATTTAGGTATATTTAGATAAAGACAACATGGAGATTTGCTAATAATGTTGATAGCGTTAAAGCAACTATTTTTTAATTTTTGAATCTTTCACTGGAACGCCTCCAATCCAGAATATATATGTTCACTCTAAGTTAACCGCAAGTGCGAAATCATATATAGATTTCGACAAAAATGTCTTACTGTACATATGTGACTGCGGAGAATATAATTTGTAAACCAACGTACAGCTTATTGTTGTGTGTCTAGAACCGCTTTTTCCTATAAGTCGACAAATCTTGCCTAATCTATTTGTGGGTTAAAATATACAGAAGTTTTATAAAAATGTGTGTCTTATATTTTATTAGCTTTTCAGCTTAGTCATATCTAGGTCCGCTGCTGATATCATAAAAATATCAACAAAAAATCAAACTTTACTTATATTAAGAAAAGCTGCTTATACTAAGAAAAGCTTGGTGGAGTAGATGGCCCCAAGATTCAAAATGATATTACAATTTTAATATCCTCTTGAATCATCTGTGTTTGTAACTGGTGAGATTTTTACTGTATTATTAGGAATCTTGTTCTCCCACGACTTTGTACGCTTCCTATTGGCTTTAAAGGGTAAATAAAGGTTTTTAATTATTTTAAGGATTTTTGAAGAACTGGACTCATATCATCTAAAGGATTTGAGTGTCACTTCGGTGTGGATTTCAGGGCATTATGGAATAAGTAGGTCTAATCTACTGATTTGGATACACTGGGTTGAATTTTGTGAACACTATACAACCTAATATAAATTTCCTCATGTTAATCGTGGTATATTTTCTACAAAAAATTACCGAACAGAGGATTATATCAATCTCAATTATATCGATTTTTGTATGCCCTTTATGTGTTATGTCCTCCTCATAAAGTCCCCATCTCCTTAATGTTTAATGTCTGTTAATGTTTGTGTTTAGTCCTCTATGTAAATATAATAGAATTTACTTACTATTCACTTTCTTATGTATGAAAGAGTGGGTTAAATATTGTTTTTACATTTTATAGACAGATACAGTACTTTAACCGAAATCAGACCAAACCGAACCGAACTCCTCTGTGTATTTTTTATGTAAGTGTCTCCGGCACATTCAGAGTAAAAAAATTAACAGAACAGAATGTGAAATCCGCCAACATAAAACTCCACTTACGTCCATCAAAATAGTTAATAATTATATGCAAATTAATATTAATTAATTTTGAAGCAGCAATAACGACAGCATAATGATAACACATTATGTTATCAATTTCGATTACTAAAACTAGTAATCATTAGAAGCATCGTCCAATCACCGGGTTGCCTGTAAGGACGGAGGTGCAGAATACAGACCGGATTAAATTAACGGGCTTAATTGAATTTAGCTTCCTTGTCGGCCAATGTGTCCCCGGGGGACCGCCACTCCGCACTGCAGCTCACCCACTTCATTTAATATTCCTGAAAATCTATGTATTCTAATGTTATTTACATTCATTCGTTATTGTTGTAATTAATTATGGAAATGGCTGGATGAACAATATGAGGATATTACGTTACGTTTAGTTGGATTAAAGTAAATCTATATTTTTGTAAAGCCGCCCACAGAGTTGTGCTTAATTAAACTACGAGAGCTTTATAAATAAAAATTAACTTGACCCAGGCTTGGAGAGATAGTCGCGATGAAGTCTCATTAAAATAAATATTTTGACGCAAAGCTTATATAAAAGTTTATCTGCAACATAAAATAAATTGAATATTCAAGGCAAATATATGTGCCATATTTATTTTAATTAATTTTGTTGATTATTTTAGTTACGACTCAATTTAAAAATACAATGACAACTTATACATTCTAGACTTATACGCCGTTTGACGTGGTCGAGACGAGTCTGAAATGTTATATAGCAATGCCATTTAAACCGGAAAATTTGTTCCAAAAATAGTTAAATTTGTGAAGTTTAGTAATAAAATAAATAAAATTGGGAGTATAATAGGCGAAAAAGCAGAAAATAATGTCATTACTAATAGACCTATTCGATTCGAGCAATAGGACATCAACGAGTCGTTAAAATGATACGATTACTGTACAGACGTTTCGTAGCCCGCAGTCCTCTACGTCCGCCATTTTTATCCCACAGTGGAAGTGTACTTAAAATGAACTTTATTGGGTGAACGGAAACTGTTTTGCAATAAAAAGGTTTACTGCTTTTGTATAAGGACTATATAGAACATCGTTGAATTTCCGATTTCCATTAACCCATACGTTAATTAAATGTTTCCTTTAACAATATAACAACACTTTTAGTTTTAGTTACACGCCTAAATTATAACGCCACGCCATAATTAGCAATAGGCAGTAGGCCTATTGCTAATTATGCTTTATTGTATAAAAATTAAATAAAATGAAATTAAATATACAATTAGCCAAACTGTAATATATTTTATTAGATTAGATAGCGCTACAAAGACGACATCGGGTACAATCCGAAATTCAATAACACCGCTGGCGGGGCGGGCGTCTCCGCCGAATAACAATAATTTGGCAGCGAGCATCCGCCAAATTCCGGACGTGTTTCCATTTTTAAATTTGACAGATCTGAGCCGCCATTTTGAGCCCAATAATTCACCGCCTAATGTAGCGCGAGTGCGACGCGATTGTTGTCATTTTAGCGAATAATGCGAGCGTTACACTCCTCGTCGTACATATATCTGCAATGAAAGCATTGAATTACGCACCGACTACTACTTTATTCTAAAACTGTTATATTCATTTATATTGGCTTATATACGAAATTGTGTGTTAATATACGTACCTGTACATATAATGTATACCTACATATGTATATAACAAACCATGCGTAAGATAGTCTTGATTACATTTGAATACTCTACACAATGAAAACAATAGTTCAGTTCGGTGTATATCGATTTTTTGTCTGACTCCAAATAGACATATAGTTACTTGCAACATAGCAAATGCCATTCTATCGATTGTTACCGTACCTTTACATTGTTAAAAGTTTATTGCTAAAGGGGCAACGTGAAATGTAGTCTTTTAAATGTATAATAAATAATAAATGTGACAATTTAATTTAATTAAAAAATATGTTTTCTTTGTCCAGAAATATCATGAATACAATGTGGAAGTTGTACGGAAAGATGGACTTCTTCTGGTCCGGGAACTAGCTGCTGAAGTGAAAAACCACATGGATTTCAAGATAAACGCAGTTATGGTAAGTACAAATGCATACTTTAGTTTCCTTAAAATATTTATTATTGACGTAAGTGGGAATAAAAAACTATTTATAAAACTAGAGTTAAGTCAGCCTTCAACAGGAATGCAATCAGATGGTTGTTTTTTCTTACTTGTATTTACGTTTACAACGTCATTGTCTTTTTAATGCACTCTGCGTTGAGCTGTGTTAAACGTTTATATGTAATTTAAATAAACACTAAGATCATTATATTGTGTGCCAAGTCGTATTTGTTTTTTGCGAACTTATTAAACTTGCTCTAACATTTTATTAGAAGATCAAAGTCCATAAGACCACAAATCAATATGTGAAATTCGCTTTGCCATAATTAGCTTATATAAGTATAATATATTTTATGTGCTATTCACCGGTGTAGAATATCCGCTATTTACTGTGACGTGACTAATACAATTACTCTAAAGCTAATTCACACCTAGACCAACATGTTAGAAACCTTAAAAAGACAGTCTAACTAATTCATTGACGCTGTTGTACGTATTCTTGTGTAATTCATTTTTTTCTCTGTTTGATAGCAATATTTCATTTACTCGAAGTTAAAATAGAATTTAAAAGAAAGTCAAATCAAATTTTATTGAATGAAGTGAAAATGAAATTGAATAAATAACCAAAAATATTTATACACACCGTCCCTGTTGAAATATGTCTGATAGATTTATAATTGTTGGTTTACGCTATCCTCTATTTTTTTAATTAAAACTTATTATTATAGCGTCCTGGAATCAGGCTGACGGCGTTAAGATCCGTTAATGAACAATGTTATAAGCAGAATTTTAATTGTCTTTAAATATAAAAAATCATAAAAAAATCCAAATATTATCGTAAATTTTAACCAAATACTTTTAGTACTAAAATTCTTAAATATATATATTCTATAGATATTACTAAACTCCAAGAGGACTATCCATAAAATTGAAGCTTTTTCTGCTTTCGTTTAATTGAACTTAAAAGCACTTGCTGCTCCTAATTAAAACAAAGCATCTAAATACTTACTTCTTCCAACACAACTACGTATAAACATAAAAATATTAGCCCTTCAAGGACCTTTTGTTTTTATAATGAAACAAATCGCTTTGCTTATAAGAAAAGCCACTCTTTTACAGAATTGTTGTCTTCACAATGAGATGAGTCTTTGATAGAAACTTAAATAAAAAAGCTATTCGCTTCTTTTTATCACCAGTTTCTTTGACGTTGAAATGATGAATATTAATTTAAAATATAGATATCTTAGTTTTACCGTTATGGTTTACTGGAAATTTATCCTTTTATTTTCGTGACTAGTGGCTATTTTTGTGGTTTCGCCGGCTTATTTTATTTAATACATATTTAAGGACATTTAAGGAAAATTTATTATTTGGTATGGTAAATGGCTATTTCTATTGTAGTATCAAAACTCGGTATAAATTCTACAAAGAACGGGTCAGCAGCTTCTGATAAACTGACAGAAATTTTAAAATTGTTAATTTGTGTTTTAGTATCGTGTAAAGAACTTCAATGCCAGTCGAGGCGCAAGGGTACAAGCGTGGGACTGTAAACGCGACAGGTTGTGGGTTTCATTTAGAGTCAAGGAAATGAGATATATATTTGATATTTTAATTTTCTTCGATGTGGTTCGATGCAAACGTGGTGTTAAATTTCGCCATTCAACACGCAATGCCTCCAGAATTAGGCGGAAAGTCAAGAGCGGAATGTCTTGAAATTACAGTTAGTCACTTAAATTTTATTAATATGCATAGATAAAAATTTCCCACTATGCTGAATATGAACATAAAATATAGCCTATATTCTACCCAGAGCTACACAACAACAAAGTTTAATCCTAATCGATTCAGTAGTTCAGAAGTTGTGTATGTGATGCACCTACAAACTGACAAATGGACACTATTAATCAATCTGTTACATATTATCGTAAATTGTTTCTTTTATCGTAAATTGTTTCGTTACAAATATATTTAATGTTACACATATTATTTTAATTTTTCATTAAAGTATAGAAAAAGAAGAAGAAAACCTAACTATTGCAAGAATATAGTGTAGATACTTGAATGGTGTGTAAAAAAGCCATATATATATATATATATATATAGCTTATGTTAAAATCCAGTGTGAACCAGTTGGTTTTACATTATAATACATGTGTTGCCAACAAAATATTAGACTTCATCAAAGCTCATATGATAATATTATATTTGCGAAGAACTTCCTTATACACGTAAACAGTCAACATTGCGATATAAATATGCCTTGTGTCGTAGTTGACGTTATTTTGGTATATGACAGCTTCATAAGGTGAGGAAATTTATATATTTCTTAAAGTATTTTAGGTATATAGTACTAATATTTTCAAATAAATTTCTTATAATGATTGTTTGAAAATGTTTGTACTATAGAATATCTATAACAAAGCTTTTCATAATAAAATATATATCACTTTTTCATTAGATTTGGGTCGCGTACTGATTTTATATGCTTATTAAATTTAATAGCGGAGGCGGCCGTCGTGGTGCAGGGGTACTAGCGTGTGACTGACGCGTCACACGCTAGTGCCCCTGCACCACGACGGCCGCCTGACGAACTGACGTTGTCGGTTCGATTTCCGCTCGAGGGAATGAAAAATTTAATTTTTTTCATTCCTCGTTCTGGTAACGAGGCAAAGCGTGGCGTTGAGTCGAAACAACACACAATGTTAAGAATTCTGTGGAAAGTAGAGAAAAAGCGTCTAAATGAGGAACGGAATGTTTTAACACTAGATCCCTAGGTTCCCTCTACCTACCTTGATGTGTGCAAGAGACAGCATGATCTTAAAAAAAAAAACTTGCTAAACTGAATATTATTTGACAATGAAATAATTGTAAATATTACTAAATTTGACAGATTTTTCAAACAATATATTCAACAGTAGTTCAGAGGAGCACAACACAAATAAAAGTAAGCGTTAAAGTAAAAATTTTCAGGCAGACGTCGATGCATTACCATATTCCACAATGGCTGATACTCCCTATCTCCGCACTCCGCTCCCGCCCCTTAATATGGAAATTCTTCTGAATCTCCAACTAATCCAACAATGTCTGCTTGTACGAGTACGTCCTAACTTTGAAATGTAAAAATTATGTTTATTTTCAACCTCTATTGAAATCATTTATCAATGTTTCTTTTTAATAAACAATATGTATTATGTTAAAAATAATAAATATATCATATACAAAAAAAAAATTAAGTAAAATTATAAAAAAAAAACATTTAATCTTCAATCTAACCACAATGTCACCGAAAACCACAAAACAAAAAGGAACATATTTTCAGATGAGATCTTCTTTCTGGAGCAAACACACAAAAACGTCTTTCATGCGACCAAGTTCGTTAAGAAGTATTTAAGTGTGCTGGTAAAACATTTAACACCCAACCTCCGTCGAGTTGAACACAAAGATTTATGAAGGAGCGACAATGTTTGTCGTGTGAAAGCCAAGTTGGTGTATGAACCATGGCGATGTCATTATTCGATCGGATCCAACACCCGAATACCATTTGTGGTTTTTGTTTAGGACCACACAATCTACTAGAGGCGTTCTGGAAAAGTTCCTTTTTTGTCAATTTGTCCCCACGCGACATAATGAAGGCCTACAGTATTCAATTAACGGAAGAGATTGGAATGTTCTGTGATTTGTACCCGATACGTAATTCCATCGGCACAACGCAGTGTTTTGACTCAATAGTCATTTATTATCTGTGGAAATCAAAGGAAAAGAAAATGAAAAGAATAAAAAATATATATAATTAAATGTAATAAAATAATGTTTTATTCGTCTGAAAATTTCTAACTCAAATATATCATTCAGAAATAAATTATTTAAATGTAAGATGCTAAGATATTTAAATATTTAGTATATAAAACAGCCACGCTTGTCGCAACACTCGTATAAGAGCTTAGAAATACAATAAAATAGAAACCCAAAACGTTTGAAAATGTGCAAGACCTTATTTAGGGAATATACATAGAAAGTTCAGACAAGAATTTGTCTCGAAAATTTAACGTTCAGTGACTCGCGCTTTTAAGCACCGTATGTACGAGTATATCTACCACAATGTTCAGTATAAACATTATATGTATATGTAAATTGACACAAACAGAGTTTAATGAACGAAGAATATGTAAGCTTCTCTTATTAAATTGAATAAATTTTTGTATATTTCAAAGTAGTTCATCCAATTAATATATATCAAAGGCTTTCCTTTACGTGATCCAGCGTAGTTTAAATTCCTTAGTGTAAGTGCGCGTACGTGAACGAAATTCAGGTGAAATTACGAAGCCGCTATGCCTGGCGGCGCACCGATTGAGTAATAAATCATAATGTTATAATAGCTAGCTATAATGTAAACAGGACGCCATCACGCCACCCCCTAACCTCGGCCTCCTCGCCCGCCATCCAAACAATACTTCGTTTAACGAGACAAAAAACGTCAAACAACGTTGACAAATTAAAATCGATAATATCAATAACCGTTCAACTAAGATATCCATTACCAGTTATAGTTTTTGAAATAGCATAACTAAAGTAATTAAAAATGTTAAAACTATTAACAGAATTCAAAATCGATCTCATATATATGTATATATTTTTTTGTAATTTTTTTATGAATTTACATCAAACAACCCATTTTGTTTCTAAATTTTGGAGCTTTGACATTAATTCGTATTGTATTTAATTTATTACAAAAGCCTGCGCTAACGTATTTAATTAAGCACCACAAACAATAGCTAAAGTGACATATTTGCGTTAAATCCACGTATCTGATATTTAGGAGCAATGAACCGGCGGCAGGAACAAAACGCGACCTAGTTGCCAGTGCGCTAATACTTATTTTACATGAAAGTAATTACTATTACGCACACGTACCCGAACAGCTCGTACGGGCTGATATCGATATGAGTTTAATATCATTTAGTACAGTACAGTAGAGGTTTCGTGTTTTTCATTTTATTATTTAATTTGAAATATAAAATCCATGCAAGGAATTTAGAAATGCAAAACTAATAATTATCTGTTATAATGTTCTGTATAAATGCGTTCTACATGACTCTTTTAGCTCAAAATAATTTGATAAGATGAGGTAAAGCCACCGAAAAGTCTGTAAGGAACGCGGTAGGAGTAGTAAACATTTGTTGGTAGGGTGTAAGAGACGCAGTAGGAGCAGTAAACGTTTGTTGTACAGCGTTCAATACTTTACTTTGTTGTCATGATTAAGCGTTACAAATATAAGATAATCAATAGTGTTTATAGAAGAAGGCTCGTTGAAATAATATACACAAAAGCCATACTTAATTATAGAATCAGCTCCTGAATGGATTGTCATGGTGGACACGTATCAGAAACAGTACAAAATCCCTATTGTGCCGTGTGATCCCGGCCTAGAATAGGATCATCCTGGTACTGGTGGTGTC
>DWAN01000959.1:0-19874 GCA_018230445.1 Heliconius hewitsoni
CCACTGCGTTTCGCATAAGGTAATGCCGGGCCCCGGCGCCCAACCCATCTTAAAGGGCGAAGGGCGCCACCCTTGAAACTATCGGTGCCGATTTCATCTTGGCTCTATGTCGTGGCCGACAAGCAAAGAAAAATGGCGGGAGGCAAAATAAATTTGATTCCACATTTTCCGGATACGACAAACACATGATAAAAACGAGAACTCCCAAAAACTGTCTCGAAGACTCCCTCTACGATCACATGAGTTTATTAATTGCACGCTTCGTGACAAAATATCATATTTGCCGATGGTACGCCACTTTATACAAACGGAAAATAATTTAAATGCACATATTGTTTTTTAATCCCACTTAATTCTACTAAGCATGGTTATCGCCAGAATAAGGTCAAAAATATTCTAACATAAATATGATAGTGTTGTCCGCTCTACAAGGCGAGTTCAGCTCTGCTATATGCACAGGATAAAGCGTGAAGCAAAAAAAAGGAGATATCGATACTTCACTCGCTCTTCACTAGCAAACGATTTAGAGGAGTGCAATATTTTGGCGACCAGATCTATCTGAACAAAGGCCAAGACTTCCGTTTACTCCCTCATAGGAACTCGTACGGGTGTTAATTTTATGAAAAAGATCGACACGCCACAGACAAATATATTGCAGTAATATACACTGTATAGAATATAACAAATTATATACAAAAATGCTTAAAGACATCCAATAATTCCTGTAGGAATGCGTGTGTTATAAATACATAAATTATAAAATGTAGGGAATTGTGAAAAATGGCCTCGTAATTCTTCAAAGTGAAGAATAACGCTGGCATGATCACTATAGAAGAATAAAAAAGTGTATGTGATCTAGTAGAAAAAGAAGAAAAACATATCATAGTCAAAAACCTGTTCTTGATGATAGAACAAAAAAATCATATCAACGCTACGGACGAGAGTGAAAATGACGAGGATGCAAATCCGATGTAGAATAATTGATATACCTTTTTTAAAGTGTTATTACCTTTAGGGGAGACAAATACTTATTAAATTTTTTTTTATCAAAATTTGGAGTCTTGGACGGTTTCCAAAGAGACGCGTGTTCAGATCCCGCTACGTTAAATTTTTTGTAAGTTTTTTTAATAAGTATACTTGGTATATTTTTTTTATTTTGACCTTTTTATTCATAACTAATATTAATTTTAATTTCTAAGAGTTTTTCTTTTGGCTCAACTTTTGGTGATCACTCACACAAATGCTCAGCTTACACCTCGTGGACTGTAAATAATGCTAAATTTCGTGCGACCAAAACGTGAAAATTAGTTATTTTGTTAATTTAAAATGCTTCCCCATTTGTGTATACCTATGCGGATAAAGACATTATCTGATATTAACCCTTAAGTTTAATTTATTTCATTTTTCTTATGCATGTGTTACATTTTGTATTGTCGATATATCTTATTTAATATTTTAACAAAGAAAATTAATACAGTTGAACAAAGAAAACAAAACAGTTGAGTTAAATGATGTGTCATTGGATAATAAATTATTGGAAAGCAACTTCACGCTTTTGCCTGCAGAACAGGGTAGGTAGAAAAAACCGAGTCTTAAGACACTTCCTTCCCCATTTTCTGCTATTTTTTCGAGATATTGCGATTGGACTCAGCGCGGACTTACTAAAGCAACATTTTGTATAACGAACATAATTTAGTTAATTTTAATTAACTTATAATAAGTTATAATATTATGTTTTTGAATAAATATTATTATGTTCGTTAATGTGTTATCACACTTATTATTCCAACGTGGAATAATTAAGTCGTAGGTTAAATGAGATTTAGTTAAGTTTAGATTCACTATTGTCTTTCCAACATTGAGGACAATAATATATTAGTTAGATTCAATTTGTGTATTTTTATCAAAATTTTTATTAATATAAGTTTATGTATAAAAATTGTATTTTCTTAACCATCCAACTGCAGCCATCGTAACTGATGTATGCATATTTTATAAAGGGGCTCAGAGTAAAAGAATAATTTATTACAAAGCTTTATTCGTACGTCCACTGCTACGTCTCGAGCTAAACTGATTTACAAATTACAAAATACGTCATAAGAAATCTTAAACAAATATTAAGTGGATAGAAAAATAATAATATATCAAACTAAATCTACATGTATTGATAAGTATACGAAAACAATGTCTAAACAATTATATGTTATTTATATAAACTGTAACAATACTTCAAATACTAATAAAAAATAAAACAACAACATCAATAATAACAGCACACTGTCTAATTCGTATCTATGTAGCGTTGTGTTCGCACTTCGTAGAATACTATAGTGTTTTAAATGAGACTGCGAAAGCTTGTTTACGGTCGTCCACCTGTTTTATAGCGCTATATAGAGGTGATTCAATAGTTAAGTAGTAAAAGTCGTGTTTTCACTTAAAGTTATTGTATAGAAATTGCTAAGTGATACAAAGTTTACTCTGAGTGAAAAATTATGGAATATCTTATTTTAGACGAGTTGTGGGTTCGATTTCCATTCCGTGGAATATGAATAATAACAAAAACGATTCATTTATTACAGTAGAAAACTAAATAGATGGATGTCAATAGAGGTAAGAGGTAAGATCGTTTCGTGAATAATTAATCATACAAAGATTTTTTTTTTATAATATGTCAATAAAAACGGAAGTAGTCTAGTTCCGAATGTGTCTGTTTTTTCAGGATCTGAACACTTTCGTTCCGCCGAATCCTGGAGGCAGTAGTGCTGAGTGGCGAAACTCAACGCCACACTTTGTCTCAACACCAGAAGAGAATATTTAATATTTCCTCAATTAGGAATCAAAGCCATAAACTAATGAGCAATAATAAAAAAACCGGACAAGCCCGAGTTGGACTGGCCCACCGAGAGCTCCGTACAAAAATTAGAAATCACGAGCTTTTTCCGAAATTTAAACTTAGCTTAGCCAGATTCTCTTCATCTGATATCCCACTTGAACGAGCTTAGCTTTAATAACAAATTTTGCCTCACTTTTGGCTAGGCTATTGTTTTTTAGAATTTAACCACAGATGAACAGATTTCATTTTTTTAACTATAAGCTATAGATGCTAGCTGCCAAATTTCATTCCTATTAATTTTAATTGCTTTTACAGGTTTGAAATACGCGTTTTTGCGGCGGCCGGCCGGCGGCCGGCGGCGGGTATATAAACGGCCATATCTTTTTTTAAAGTATATGTAGAATTTTTTTATCAAATCATGTAATCGTATATGCTTTAAATTTCAACTCGATATCTCCAAGGATTCCTGAGATAAAGGCTCTTTACACACAGACAGACAGATGTATAACACAGTGATCTCATAAGGGTTCATCTTTACCTTAATAGGTACGGAACCCTAAAGTTACCAATAGAACTTTCTCTTCCCATAATATTAATTAAACAGCTTTTTTCTAAATATGTAGTGTATATGTGACCTTAATAATTAAGCCGCAGTATTATTTTTGCCCTTTTCTTTTTCAAAATAAGCCTTTCAGTCAACGAAACATGAATGATACTTAAGTAGGAATTCCTCATAAATGCTGTCTCTGCAGAAATAATATCAGCAAAAACATATATAAATAAATTAATGGTTAGTTCGTACTAAAAAATAATATTTATCTCTAAAATAAAATGATTGTAGAGCACATTTTATATTTTGCATTCGTTATAAGATGTACAGCAGTAGCATTCTGGGACGATGGAAAAATAAATTAAAAATGAAAAATTTTTCATCATTATTCATCCATTTCATTTCTTTTATTGGAAATGAAAAGATTCAAAGGCAAAGTAATTATTCAAATTGAGTTCATATTATAACGAATGATTTTAATGTATCCACTTACGCTGTAGTGATGGCGGTAAGTGTTGCTTTGAACGGAATTTATTGAATTTATAATTTTTGGTATAGTATTTATTTTTTATTTTGAAAATTGATTTTCAATTTCGTTGGAAAATTGTAAAATAAGTGCTTCTTGATAAGTCGGTATCGTGATTAATGATGTATGTATAGTCAATATGCTAGTCGCGTTTACTCCTACAGGAATTAGATACACATCTGCTTCTTAGGGATCTTATGCATTATTTTGACATTATTGAGAAGAAACCAGGCGCAAGGCACAAGTGTGTGGCTGTAAACACGACTGGTTGTGGGTTCGATATCCACTCGAGGAAATAAAATGATTATTTAAATTTATTTTTTCATTTCTTCTGCGCGTTGAGTTCCACCACTCAACACGCAATAATTCAGCGGAAGCTTCCATAATTCAGCGGAAAGAGAAGAGAAAGGGAAGAGTTTCTTAACACCAGGTTCTCCTTGTCTAACCTGCTGTGTGCGGGATACACAGTGGAGCTGATGTATTTATTTGAGAAGAAGGTTTAATACTGCACTATAATTATTCCATAGAATTAAATCAATATATACATAGAAATATAGGAGACTGAAACATGATCAGGACATAGTGAAATTACAAATTCTCTTTGACTTCCTCTTTTAGAGCGTAAAGTAACAATGTCCAACGTAACTATCTTTTTCTTCTGTCCTTTGAAACTCAGTAGTCAGCGAAATTACTGAGAATATAAAATTATTTTCTCGAACATTTATATAACTTTGACGAGGGCAGCCAAAATTTTTTGTGTCTGTTTTTGCGATGAGAACTATGGTTTTACTATCCTGGATTTCTTATATTTAAAATATTCATTTATTGCTTTAATGTATTTGATATGAGGCCGTCGTGGTATAAGAGTGAGACTATGAAGACGACGGTTGCGGGTTTGATTTCCTCTGAAGAATGAAGTAGTTAATATGCAGTTACTTCTGTGTAAAGTATTCCGTCACTCAACACGCCACGCCAATGCCCCGAGAATTGGGCGAAAGTGGAGAATGGATGTGTCTTAATGGGATCGGAGTATGTATCCTAGGTTCCCTTTGACGCTGTTAAATATAGGCTACAGCATGAAGCTAAAAGAAAAATTTTCAAATTTATATCCATAACTAAATACTGTTATCCAAGTAAACAACCCAAGTGATATATATCGAATTTTTGAAGCTATACACGATTTTGACTGTAATCAACATTAATTCCTAAGTGAGGGAGGCGATCTTCAGCTTATCTAATTCTACAGTACAGCGCACTTCGATTAAGATTAAGTCAAGTAATTTACATATATTATAGTATCGTTTATAACATGATCTTATCATATATCTACTAAATTGCAATTTTTAGTTTAATAATAATATTGTCGAGAGGCCAGTCGCGCAGGGGCACAAAGTGTGACTGTAAAACCGACTGTTTGTGGGTCACTCAACACGTAATACCTCCAGAATTCGGCAGAAAGTAGTGAACGGAGTTTCTTAACACTCGGTTCCCTCTGCCTACCCTGCTGTGTGCGGGATACAGCGTGAAGCTGATAATAATATTGATGCCTCACATATTTTTTATTTGCTACTGTGTCTTACATATAGCAAGCAGGATAGGCAGAGCTGGAACTCAACGTGCAACGCCGCGTTATGTCTTGTTATCAAATAAAAAAAACATTTTTTTTTTTAATAATATTTTAAAGCAAAACGAGGTGAATGTTAATCTAATGTTAGTTTTTTTCTTTTTAGTGTAATCCATTAGATGCCGCAACCTGATGCTGAACTCCATCGAAAAATGTTTATAGAAAATATAATATTTTTTTAGTATCAAGTTCAAACGAAATTTGTATATGCATTTATAAAAAGAAAACATTCGGGAACTTATTTGGAAGTTTTATTGGGAAAATCGAGTTATTTCAACGTTTTTGTGGTCCGAACATTTTAGCGCTTCAGCACGAGTTGTTAAAAGGTAAAGTGCACTGGCGAACTTCTATAAAAATAGAAAACAATCGTTTAAAAACCTCCAGATTTTCATTGTAATTCTCTGAGAGGCTTTGGGAGATTAATATTAGGCGAGTGAAGGTTGCAGGAGTGCTCACAGTACATACTGTTGATTTAATCATTATTCCCTATGTAGACTACTGTAGGAAATTCAATATTTCGTTCCATTACTCCATACTCCTACATGCAATGCCTCTAGAATACGGTGGAAAATAAGAAACGGAGTGACTTAACACTAGGTTCCTACGGCATACCATGCTGCGTGCGGGATATAGCGTGAAGCTGATTTTTTATGTATTATAATAAATGTGACTAAATGACGTAACCCAACACTTTTGAATTGAGGCCTAATTACGAATAGATCTTCAACAAGAACTTAAAAATATACCATCGATTTCAACCATACCACCCCACTACCATAAATTTCCAGCGAAACATTTCAGTAAATAAATAATGTATAGGAGGTGTGAAGATGATCTCGAAGATACCTTGGATCGTTACCGTAACGCCACTTCTGCATATCTAAGCAATTACTTAAGCTCCTTTAAATATTTACTATACAAGTTAGTAAGCTACATACGCGGCGCGGTTTATACGAGACGATGTTAATATTTGAATCGTATGTATGTAAATCACAAATTGGCTATCTTAGAACTTATGTTGATGTTTGTCGCTCTGTGGGTTTTGTGATTTGCATTGGTTATGTAGATAGTATATGGATGTTAGATATTCTTAATGTATTAATGCTTGCTTTATTAAATAAATTCCATTATTATTACAGTTAATTATTTCTCATTTGTCATACATTTTTATAATCTAATAAAAGTCTATATATATAAAAGGACATGTACCTGACTGACTGAGCTAAGACGCACGCACAGCCGTAACCGCTGATGGTAGAAACGTGAAATTTGGACAGACGTTTATTTTCATAATCTGGACATCCTAAGAAGGGATTTTGAAAAAAACCTTAAAGGGATGAAATAGGGGTTGAAAGTTCGCTGTATAAAATTCATACGATGTTGTGACGGTTGTTCAATCCCACTCGGGGGAATGAATAATTATTTATTAATATTTTTATTTTTTCTTTCTAGCACTAAGGTAAAAGCCCAGCGTTGAATTTAGCCACTCAGCACACAATGCTATGAAAAATTGTAATTGTTGGCGGAAAGTAAGGAACTGAGTTCCTAACACTGTGTTCCCTCTGCCTGCCCTACATAGATAAAGCGTGAGGATGATTTGTTTTAATGTTATTAAACGGCTTAAATAAAATTAATATATTACAGCGTATCGGTACATATAAACGGGACTTTTCATGACGCGATAATGGCTAATATGACGCGATGCTAAAATGTATAAGTGCTTTGTGTTATAATAAAAAAAACATTTTAAATTTATCGTGCGCAGAAAAAATATTTTTATTGATTTTTTATTTAAATCTTATTATTATATGAGGCACTCGTTGTGTATATAAATCGATCGGCGTAGACTTCCATTATTCAAGACGGAGTGTTTTAATTTACCGCTATCTGCCCCCGCGCATTCGGGATAAATTGT
Source organism: Heliconius hewitsoni (assembly GCA_018230445.1). Classification (NCBI taxonomy): domain Eukaryota; kingdom Metazoa; phylum Arthropoda; class Insecta; order Lepidoptera; family Nymphalidae; genus Heliconius; species Heliconius hewitsoni. Next base: position 7,449 of record DWAN01000959.1, read on the forward strand.
GGTAATATTAAGAAATAAAGCTATTTAAAGATTCAACAAAAAATATAGAATTTTGATATTAGCTTTCAACTGATTGTTTTGTGTAAAGGCTCTTTTAATGTTTCAGTTTTAATTATTCGTTAGGAAAAATTCTGGGGTGGGCACCACCTCCCTTGCCTCCCACATTCCTACTCAAATATACTTACTGCAAAGACATTACGGTTCATCAGTTTATACTTAATATCCCAATTTATATCATCTCGTGATACTTAACAAAACGCAACGAGGTCCTTTGTCTTACACGAGAGGCTTGAAACCAATTTATATAAATTATATTTTTATAGCATTTTTCTCTTAATACAATAAAACCTGTCAAATGCGATTTGGTCTCGTATAAGAAGGGTTCCGTATCAATTTTAGGATTGTATCACAACGGGTTTTACTATATGTAAAAAAGAGAAGCATCGGTGTTAGGGTGAAGAAACTGGTAGCTATTTATTACTTATTTGTTTATTATATTTTCGTTAGGATACTTTATTTTATGTTTTTAGATCATTTACCAACTACCTACATAAAAATATGATTGGTATGATTTAAAAAGGTAAACTTAGCCAGAGCCTTTTCATTTGGTACCTACTTAAAACTAGCGGCTTTAATACCATATTTTGCCCTTCTTTTAATGCTATTATTTTTTTAAGATTTAACCATAAATGTATAGTTTTCACTGAACTAGTACTATCTGTAGATGCTTGCTGCCAAATTTTATAATTCTAGGTAAACCGGAAGTAGTCTATTAATTTTGATTCCTTTCATAGTGTTGAAATACGCGTTTTTTGCGATATAAATGGCCATTTGAATTTTAACTCGATATCTCCAAGCGTTCTTGATATGAAGGCTCTTGACAGACTAACAAACAGAAGGAAGGACAACAAAGTGATCTTATAAAAGTTCTTTTTTTCTTAAAAGGTACGGAACCCTAAAATATGAAATATTTTATTTTTGCGAGTGCGAATTAAGCCTACAAACCTAGTGCCTAGTATATAGAAAAATATTATAAATATTGGTATAGGTACTTACATAGCAAGTATTGCATTGAAATTGTAACCAAGCTAACTGTGACTGGCGTGCTGAATGGCGGAACTCAACGCCACGCTTTGTCTCGACCCCAGAGCGAAGAAATGAATATATCAATGTAAATAAATATTTCATTTAATCGATTGGGGTTCGGATTTACAACCAGTCGATATTACAGTCTCACTTTGTGCCTCTGCACCACGACTGGCCTCCTTTTTTAAATTAATGAATGTTAATGAAACTTATAGTTCAAACCTTCCCCAGGTCTTAAGTCTTGTACTTGGTGTATGTATTTTTTTTCATTGATTTAAAATTTTTCACGCATTGACGTAATTTTCTTTTATTTAGTCAAAAGTAGAATGTACCTGAATTATAATATATTTTTTAAATTAAAATAAATTTGATTAGTTTTTTTATCGACAAAAAATGAATATTAAAGGATTTACGAACAAAAACAATATAAATATTTTCACTATTTTAATAATATAATGAAATATACACAAGAAGGTAAATGGAATAAAGGATCATTGCACGAAGGAGTATTATTATAAACTAGTTCAACATTATTTTATTGTTTCAACGTACAAAATTCAGTTTCATTCATTTGAAGGGTTGTTACAATGTTTATTTATTAAAGGGACAAAACAATGTTGCCACAATAGAATAATTTGACGAGCATTGTCAGTTTTATGAGGCGGACGTAAAGAAAAGATAAAAATGTCATTCAAAAAGTTATTAAAAAGATTCTTTTTATAAGCGCCAGTGTATTAAAGTGTTGAATAATATCTAGATGTAGTTGTTAGAAAGTTTATAACTATATAAAGTATATGAAACATTTCATAAAACTCCTAACACTGTATAAATAAGAAAAATGGTACAAATAAAATGTTTTCAGTGTTGTCAGTTTTTTATGATTACATTAATATATAAAAAACAAAAGTTAAAGTAAATTTTACTTATCAATTAAGAGATATTAATTAAAGCGATTTCAATTTCAATCAAAAATAGGTATTTTTATAAAAAATACATCATTTAATTACAAAAAAAACTAATGGATATCTTGTTATTTACATCACTTCTGATTTGTGTTTCATTCGAGATAGTTCCTCAGCTTCTTCTATAGTGTCGGGTAGTCTCACGTTCCTTGTCTCAGGTAGCATAAGGACTAACAGGCTGGATATGAAGCACATACATCCGAATATCACTGTAGGCATCGATTTGTGGTAGACCGACTGTAAATGAAATATATGGTATTTTGTTGCCACCACTTTGAAATAACTTTTAATAATAATAGGAAACCGAAAATAAAAATAAAATAATAAAAAAAAACTTTTAAATACGAATCTTATTAATCCAAATCAAAAAAAACTAATTTTAATATAATATATATAAGTTACAATATTTCTACTGATTATTTAAATAAATTTACTTCACTTCAAATTAATTAAAATATTATTTTCTACAATTTAAGGAGCCGGAGTTCAACACAGCGCTTTGCTATATTAACAGACCGAGAATCGAATCCACGACCTGTCCCGATTAATCACAGTCACAGCTTAAGTTATTAAGAACTTTCAAGAAACTTTATTTCGTTGATCACTTTTATGATAAGTACCTAATGGGTTACAAAAAACAAAAGCTATCAAATAGGCATACACAAAAAAATTACCAGCAAGGGTGTCAAGGGTGCAATCAGGGAACCTATCCTGCCGGCAGTGGAGCAAACGCTTATCAGCGTCTGCCGCATATTCGTGGGGAACACTTCCGAAACGTAGATGTAGACCGAGCTGTACGTCAGGGTCACGCTCCACTTGCCGATGAGGTACAGCGGTATTGACCACCAGTCAGCTGTTGGGCAAATTCAAGAAATTATTGTTATTTATATGTTTCACGTTGTATCCCGTATAATGCGGAGATGGCGGAACCTAGTGCCTAGACACTCAGACACACACCCTACAAAAAAACTATTTGTTTACTATAATAATAGGCAATCTTACTTAGACTCTCGAATATCACATAGTAGTTTTTCTTTGCTTAAGTGCCTAAGCAAAATCTCTCAAAATGTTCATGCTTTTTTCTGGCACATAGCAGAGTAGGACACTTCGTTCCGCATTTTCTGCCAAATTCTGGAGGCATTGCGTGTAAGATATGGAAGTTAACGCCGCGCTTGCCCTCTTTACCAGTGCAACGAAATGAAAATATTAAATATTTAATTTTCTCGATACTGAATCGAACTCACGACCTGTCGCGTTTACAGTCTCACGCTTGTGCCACTGTGCCACAACTGGCGTCATCAAAATTACCATGGTATTGAATAAACTAAATACATGCTGCGATATCAAAACACAATGATAAAGCAACTAATATAGCATAATTTCTATATTGTAGTAGCCGTCGCAGCGCAGCGAAACAGTGACGCGTCGATTGTGTGTTCGATTCCATCCGAGGGAATTAATTATTTAAATTTATTTTTTAACATTCAATATCTAAAAAATGGACGGAGAGTAGAGAACGGTGTGTCTTAATCCTAGGTTCTTTTTGCTATCCGGAAACAAAATGTTTTTACATATTAATTAAAACAAAAGATAGATCATATAAAATAAAATGATTAAAAATTTTAACATGATTGTTCACTTATCCAATGAGTAGTAGAATATTCGGATACACGTGTGACGTTTGTGAAATAAAAATGTAGGTCAATGGACAGTCACGGTTTTATTCAGTGTTTTAGAGGTCTTTGTTGAAGGGACCTTTGTCTTTATGTGTGAATACGTATAAGTTACTAATAGATTGTAGGTATTGGTGAAGATGTTGATAAATATTTTTTTTTACATATTTACTTTTTCTCCTGGATGTAAAAAGAAAACCTAGTGTTAAGACTCCGTTTCCCACTCTCCACCCGATTTTCGAAACATTCCATACTGATTGGTAGAATTCGAGCCCACATCCGTCGCGTTTATAGTCAAACGCTGTGCCACTGCGCCACAAAGTTTTCTGTTCTTAGATGGTTGTAAATATTTACAGAGTGTAACTTAGGTAAAACTTAGGTAAAACGCCGTACATAGCACGCGTTTTAAACAACAAATAATTAATTGAAAAAAACTACAGGACCACTAATAATAAAATAGACTATATTGTATAAAAACGATTTGCGATAAAATCAAAGTATTCTATTAAATGCGTACTACGCTATAGTAAAACGAGCTGGAAGTATTGAATAAATATTAATTTATATGTTTTTTGATAATATATTAATTAAGAGTATGCTGTTTTCAATGCACTTCCAATACTTGCACTTGTTCATTTTTATTTATTTATATAATCAATTACAAGGCTGTTGTGGCTCAGCGGCAGGCATCGAGACCGTTTCGGGCTCGATTCCCATTCGGTGGAATGAATTATTGTCATTTCTATGCTCTGGTAAAAAAACATCGCTACATTGAGTTCTGCCGAACAGGCAATGTCTTGAAATTGAATGAAAAGTGGGTAACGATGTTCTTAACATTAGGTTCCCGGTACCTACCAAGCTGTATGCGAAATAGACTGTTAAGCTACGAAAGAAAATATAATCAATTTAATATGTAATAATGTTTTTGTTTCTGTGTTTTTTTACGTGATGCCCTTTCAGTCTTAATTTCTATAGAGAATATATCTTAAAAGCTAACATTTATTGTAAATTTAAAAATAAATAAAATAATAATGTAGTAAGTAAATATAAAGAAATAATCATAAAACATATTTTAAAACAAAAGTTAAGCATATTATAATGAAAACATACTATACTTACATCTAGGCAGGAACGCGAAAAGCAAACTTGTCACTGCACACGTTAAATAAGTCACTATCATTGTCTTCTTCCTCCCATATTTGTCCAGCACTATCACGACCACTATATACGCGGGTATCTCCACTAGCACCACTAACATAAAGCTCACATACTTATTACCACTTAGAGAAACTGAGTTTATTGATAGACCGTAATATACTAAAGAGCAAGTTAACCATAGAAACGAACATATGAGCAATCTCTTCCAAATAATACTTGAACGTATAGCTTTTGATAGCTGTGATTTTTTGTCGTCAATTTGATTGTCCGATTTGAGCAAAGGATCGCTTAAGGCGTCTAGTTCCAATTTTCTAGGATCAAGATTGTTGATTTTGGCAGCTTTCTTTAAAGTTGCAACTGCCTCATCCTTTTTGCCCTTACTGAGCAGCCATCTGGCGCTTTCGTTCATAAACCAAACATAAAAAGATACTATGATGGCAGGAATGTACAAGATGAGGACGTAAGTTCGCCAGTTGTTGACGAACCAGGCGAGGATAGCGATGAGGACCACTCCCACAACGAATGTCATGTTGCACATGGCTGATACTATCACTCTTTGCTTCAAGCCGACTAGTTCCACAGCTGTAACAAAAATATTATTTGTACAATAGGTTTTTTAGATTCACGCTGTAAATAGCAGGGAAATCTGGAGGCATTGTGTTGTGTTGGCGTGTTGATTGGCGGAACTTAATGCCGCGTTGTGTCTCGTTACCAGAGCGAGAAAATTAAAATATTCAATATTTCATTTTAGTGGGAATCAACCCACATCAAGTCGCGAGTGCCCCTGTGCCACGACTGGCTTCAACTCTAAAATTGATGTCTTTCCTACTATGTTAATTTATCATGCCCAAAAGTATAATAAGTATTATATAGGACATTTATCAATGACCTTATAAATATAATTTTATTTGAATTTTCATTGAAGAAACAGTAGAATAACCTGTTTTTGAATTTAAAGTTTATCATTAATACACACCAAAAACATAAGCAGATGGATACAATCCACCTCCAAAGGCCGCTTCCAAGAAATGCATGGTCAGATAGGTCAGGTACCCTGGTGAAAAAGCTCGAGCAACACCAAATATGAAGCTAGCTGTTGCTGCCATGCCCACTGCAACACGTCTTCCAAATCTATCTGATATAGCACCAGTGAACAACATGGCGGCGAACATTCCTGAATTGTGAACAGTACCTACTAGTGCTCGCTTCCATTCTTGACAACCCAAGTCAAACTGTAAATAAAATATCGTTTATACTCGTTTGGATAAGAATTCTTATGTAAATAAAGATTTTTTTTAACTTCACGCTGTGTAGTATCCCGTACATAGCATGATGACTTTCCGTTAAATTCTGATAGTATTGTATGTTGAGTGACGGATCTCTACGACGCGATTTGCCTCTTTAGCAGAGGGAGAAAATGAAATGAAATATTTAATATTCGTAATTCATTTTTTCGAGTTGGAGTCAAACCTATAATCTGTCGCTTTTACAGTTGCAGGTGTGTCTCTGCGCCTGGCCTCGAAAAAAATAATTTTGAATATACATTTCAAATTTATTATTAGATAATCTGATATTTAGGTATTTAAAGAAAGAATTAAAATAAAGTTTTTTTATAACATTCAAGATAGAATTCAAGGTATATTTATTTAGATATCTCGTTAAGTCGAATTTCATCCATAACATTGTTTAGATTAGTATCGCGGGTATAATCGTAGAAAGAAATTATACTAGAAATAAACATTTTAAAAATTCTAATTTAAAATTTAGCAATTTCAAAGCGTTGTTGCCAAATGTAACCTAATCTCCATATGTTAATTATGTCATTTAAATAATATATATATAGTTTTGTATAAAAGTTTTTTTTTCTTCTACTTTCAAATGCTAGTTTTAATCCATAAAAAAATAAATTCCTAATATTTCCTTAATGGTAGTTACAATAAAAATGAAAATATTTTTTTTTCTCTCTGTCTACCCTACTAAGTTGTAGGGTGAACAGAAAGAACCTGGGAATTTAATGCTAAGACACTCTATTTTCATTAAGATACTCTCGCTCTCCACCTTCCGCTAAATTCTCGAGGCATTGCGTTTTGAGTGGCGAAACCACGCTTGCTTTGTTAATAGAGCGATAAAATGAAAATTTCAATCCCCCAAGAGAGAATTGAACCCACAATCTTTGTGCTCTTACACTACGACGGCCTCATATTATATAGAAATTTTGCTTTGATCTCTTATTATAAACTTATCTATATTTTACTATTACCTACCTCTTTCACGAAAGATTCGCCCTCCTCATAAACATAGCTTTCACAAGGCACAGTGGTATTGGAAAACTCTTCAGGCAAACATTGGAAACTCGAAACGTTGTGATAAGCATATCTTTTACACGATTCTGGTCTGTTCCTCTCGGCGTTGGTGGGTATAGCGTATTGGAGCCACGACGTGTCGTTGTACCTTCCTTCACATCCGTAGATTTTGCATCTGTAAGTAAAATTTTTTATTGAAATTATTTTTTAAATATATTTATATTTTTTTTCGAGGCCGTCGTGGTTCAGGGGCACAAGCGTGTGACTTTGAATGTGAAAGTTGTCTATTCGATTTCAACTCGGATATATGAAAAAAATAATATTTTCATTTCCTCTCTTTGGTACCGAGGCAAACCGCGGCGTCGAGTTCCGCCAGTCCGCATGCAATGCTTCGAGAATTCATCGCAAACGGGGAACGGAAATGTCTTAATGGGAACGGAGTTAGTTAACTCTAGTTTAGTTAGTTAACTCCCTGTACTATGATCGCGATACAACCTGTACTTAAAGAAAGAGAGAGAGAGAACATAGTGTTAAAACACCAGTCACCTTCATCTTCATTTTACAATTATTTTTCAATTAATAATAATTTCATTTTTCAATTATTTTTGAATTAATTATACATCACTATTTTACACTATTTTTCTCTGTCTACTCTGAAAAAAAAACGAATTAACTCCAGCATTAACCAAATTTCGTGTTAACTCCAATCAATGCCTAGAAAATGTTACAACTAGTTGGTTTAAATCGTTACTTACGACACATTTATTGTACGCATTTAACGTTAAAACATAAGTCACGCTTCTCCTTGAACTAAACGTTAAATGGGTGACAATTCGTTTACAGGGCAGTCGTATAAAGACATGTATGTATTTAATATTGTGTTAATTAGAATTTGTTGCTGGGCATCATAGTATGTATATGCGAGAATTGGACGTTTATTGTATATATAAGCAATTTGTTGAGGATTTTCCTGTGATTTTTTGGGACTTTTGTATTATAATATTAATGTCATTATAAATGTGAATTTTTGAGACAGTGCGTGTTGAGTTGCGGAACTCAACTAAGTGTTTTCTTCCGAAACCAGAGCGGAAAAATAAAAGTAATATATTCTGTCTCGAGGGTATTGAACTCTCAAATGAAATGGTGCTGCGCCACGACGGCTTCAAGTGAGCCTCGGCCTCGTAGTGTTTAAACACTAAGTTCCTTTCGTCTACCTTGATAGTTTCAGAATTCTATGGCTCTAAAGCGGAACTTAACGCCGTGCTTTGTTTTTCTTCCCAAATTCCTTCATTACTTTCGGTGTCTCTGTGTGCCGCTATCGCCAAAAGTATTTCGGTATCTATAAGATAATTTAATTAACATCTAATTGGCAATCCTACGGTATTGTTCTATCTATCTACGGTTGATAATTGGTAAATAACGTTCAATACTGCTGCAGTGGTCAATTTTTTTTAACCGATTTCTATAAGAAAAGAAGTCAAGCTAATGCTACAACAACCTTACTACAATATCGAATTAACAAGCTTGTTTGTTTTACTTTTTACTCGACATCGACTTCAAAATTGTATTTTTTTTAATATTTTTTGTTTAACAAAATCAAAGTGCGACTTACTTTATGTAAAAGTATTTTTTACTTTTTAGGTCGTTGTTTGAAATCCGTTTTTTTTTTGTTAAAAATAATTTTATCATTAAATAAATAAAGAATTATATCAGAGACGATGTAACTATTGATTTATTTTTATTAGCTTCACGATTTTTCCCTTATAAAAAACCTTCATAGAACTAGTTTTAATTTAAATTAGCTTAAGGATATCACCTTAATAGTTTTCATTAAGGTTATATCTTAAAATTTAAACCACAACTTCGTGTATTTAGTAAAAAAAAAGCCTAACCTGCTGTGTGCGGGATACAGCGTGAAGCTCCAAAAGACATTAGACATTAAACGTTGAGTTGTGGATGTGTTGCACTTTTTTTTTTACCAAAGCGAGACTTACTTACTTTATCACTAGCGCGGTAGTTAGAGGGAACGGAGCGCTAAACGCTACGGTATCAAAGCGAGGAAATTATAAAATTTAGATATTCGTTTTAGTGGGAATCGAACTCACAATGGTCGTGATCCCAGTCAGAAACTGAACCATTGCGCCAGGCGGCCCTATATTACGCGTTATTAATAGTTATTTACTATAAATGTATGTATAGGTGTACGATTTTGTACGTATTAGTACGAAGTGACCGATCAATTCAATTACATTATTATTTCCAAACTAATATACATATAAAATAATGAAATATTTTAAGTTGTTAGTAGAGAGTTCTCTCTACTAACAACTTAAAATATATAGTGATTTATCACTCTCTACTTTAATGATATAGATATATAGTTCGTTAGGATAAGATCGATGATGTGGCAAGTCCGAAGACTGTTCAAGTTACTGGCCAATTACACACTGAACGCGATGCCATTTTTCTCTGGATACACTCTCTAGGGGCTTAGGACTTTAGCTTTAAACAGATTTTTTGTAAAAAAAATTGTTAGTAAAATTTCTGGGAAGGGCTCCAGACAATTCTGGAGTGGGCACGGGATTTACCAAAACTAATAATAGAGGCCGTCGTGGCTCAAGGGTGTGACTGTAAGGCGACGGTTGTGATCGATTGATCCCCACTCGAGGATATGAAATATTTATTTAAATTTATATTTCCATTTATTCGCTCTGCTGTCGAAACAAAGAACGGTGTTGACTTTCGCCACTCAACACGCAATACTTTCCAAATTCGACGGAAATTGGGGAACGGAGTGTCGTAACACTAGATTCCCTCTGCCTACCCTGCCGAGTGCGGGATACAGCGTGAAGCTGATCTTTAATAATTTAATTTCAAAATCTCAAACCAGTGTTTTACTATAATAGCACCATGTACAAGATGAGTATTCGTTATCTATGAAGCAATCGTTACACGTCGGCAGATCGTCTAATGCGAACGTCGCGATAAGCCTGTGGCAATGCCCTTATCTGTTTGATACATGCTGGAATCAATACTATATGGACGTGATTACTAGCTCGTGCTGATTAATTTATGTTTGTAATATATATATGGAAAATTTCATTTAATTTTGTTTTCAATGGTAAAGAACAAAAGCAAATAATTTATTTGATTAATTATTTTATATGTGAGTTGTTACTATAAATATACTAAAATCAGGTACAGGTTTATTCAGCATATAAGCGGGATAGATAAAGAGAATTTTAAGAGAGAAGTCTTGTCCTAAGATGATGTTGTTAAATTGAGCCATTATGGCTTTTCATAAAAATTCTAATACGAAAATATTTAAAAATGAATGAATTATAACCCTAATATATTGCATAAACTGAATTAATATATTCAGTAAAACTAGCGGTGTTAAAACAAATCCAACGACGTAATAAATGAAATATAATGGTTCCCCCGTGTGAGAATCGATCCCACAACCGTCTCGTTTACTATCGGACGAAGTTCCATTGCGCTACGATTACCTTTTTACAAAACTTTTAAAGTTCAATCCTCACTCTGGCGAAATGATTGATTATATTTAATTTATTATAATTTATTAAAATCAGCTTCACGCTGTATCCCGCAAACAGCAGTGTAGGCAGAGGGAACCTAGTGTTAAGACCCTCTGTTCCCCACTTTCGGTCGAGTTCTGGAGGCATTGCGTGCTGAGTAGCGGAACTCAACGTCGCGCTTTGCCTCGACACCAGAGCGAAGAAATGAAAATATAAATGTAAGTAAATATTTTATCTCCTCGAGTGGGAATGAAACTCACTACCAGTCGATTTTACAGTCACACTCTGTGCCCCAGCGCCACGACTGGCGCTATAAAAAGAAAAATTACGTATATAAATAAAAACAAACTTGCCTATAACTTTGTTCCTGAGCTTCAAATATAAATCCACACTCGAAAAAGCTGCTTAAAAGCACAGGGTAAAGTAGAAGAACAAAATTAAGTAGATTGTATCGACCGTAGGGACCAAGACTTTCTAGGATTGACTCTAGATTAATTTCTTTCTTCGTTTCCATATTCCACGTTTCGTAAAATGTCTTCGATTCCTGAAAATAAATATCTAATTATTTTTGGCATTTTATATGGTATTTGAATGCGGTATTGTATTATGCTCTGCGGTTGTGGTTGATTTCTATTAAGTGAATAGGTATAAGAAGATACATTATTATGTTATATACTGTGTGACGTGGGTTCGACTCCTAGTCGAGTAAATGAAATATTGATTTAAATTTATATTTAGGTTTCTTTGCTCTGGTGTCAGGGCAAAGCGCGGCGTTGAGTTTCGCCATCCAACGGAGTGAAAGAAGAAGAGAGAAAGTGGGGAACGGAGTGTCTTAGTTATAAAAACTCTAATGTTAAAGTTTGCTAAAACTATTTATTTGCTAATTGTTTTATATTTTTTCAGCTCAACTTCACGCTTAGTGTTAGTGTTGAGACCCTCCGCAACCCAGTTTGTAAAATGAAAAAAATGAAACTATTTAATATGTAATTTCCTCGAGTGGGAATCGAATTCACAACCTGGCGCGTTTACAAACACAGGCTTGTACCCCTGCACCACGATCGTTTTCTATATTTTTTTACTATAAGTATTATTAACAAAAAATGTAAACATATATTTTTTAATCTAGCCAATTCTCATTCAGAACTTAGGTACCTAACTTTACGTATTTTTTGATCGTATTTTAAAATATAGAAATGATTCGTTGAAAAATGGAAAATTCACAGTGAAGCTCACTTTAAATTCAAAATGAAAATACAAGTATCATAGAGAAATCCTCGTTAAGGCTAAAAAAAGATCTTGTTGTGTTTGTATAGACGTTTTAAAAATATTTCAGCCACATTCTAGTGCTCTTAAATTAAAAAAAAAATCGTTTATTCGTATTCGTGTTTTACTTTTTGTAGAAAATTTTATTTTAAGGGTGTATCCCATATGCAGATTGTAGTATGAGGGAGAGTAGTGGCAGGACACTCTGTTCTAGATCTAGATTCTCCTTCCTTGAACGAAATAAATATGTTAGTTGATAACGACAATTAGTTCTAGGACTCGCTAAATGCAACTAATTGGTTAATTCGTCAATTAACCTCTTTAATCTGTAGGTTAGAAAGCAAAATTCCTATATGCCTATATGAATCATTCAAGAAATAATTTTAGAATTATGGTTATATATATATATATATATATATATATATATATATATATATATATA
>DWAN01000960.1:0-19867 GCA_018230445.1 Heliconius hewitsoni
ATATATATATATATATATATATATGTATGTATATATATATATATATTCTTTGGTTGACAAAGCGTTGAGTAGGCAACCTAGTGTGAAGACTCTCCGTTCACCACTTTACGTGCATACGTTACGTTACGGCATTACGTGTTCACAAAACACCGCGCTGTGCTTTGTTACCAGTGCGAAGAAATGAAATTATTAAATAATTAATTTCCGAAAACAATCTTTTATTCTTTATTCAACAAATTCGTATTAAATTAAATTTATAAGATCAAAAGTTATTTAATAAATGTATAGTAATATAGTATAGCGCGATAATGGTAGCCGGTTAGACGCGTAATTGTGTTTAGATATAATTAGGTTACCTTGATGATAAGCCAATATCTATCGATAGGGCTTAAATTACAAAGCAAATTATTATATGCTTATAATGTTGTAACTTACGGACCGTATATAGCTTGTTGATGATTTTAATTTAAGTCGTTTAATTGTGTTCGTATTAAATTAAATTTATAAGATCAAAAGTTATTTAATAAATGTATAGTAATATAGTATAGCGCGATAATGGTAGCCGGTTAGACGCGTAATTGTGTTTAGATATAATTAGGTTACCTTGATGATAAGCCAATATCTATCGATAGGGCTTAAATTACAAAGCAAATTATTATATGCTTATAATGTTGTAACTTACGGACCGTATATAGCTTGTTGATGATTTTAATTTAAGTCGTTTAATTGTGTTGAGTGGCGGAATCTAAGCCCTTGATTTGTCTCCATCACCAGCAGAACCATCATCCAAAGCACTACAGCCACGGGTGAGCCGTGATCTGGTCCAGAATATTTTTCTAGTTTGTTCTATTCCTAGCCTTGGAAGTATCCAATTTATGATGCCCACAGTTTTTAGGTCTTGTTCAACTCCGTCAGTCCATCGAAATTGGCCTGCCTCGGTTTCTTCATCCATCCAGTGTTCTGGTTTCACTCTTTCTCTCCACATGTCCTACTCATCGTAGACGTGAAATTTTATGGTTGTAATTATATTCGGTTCCTTATACATGTGGTAGAGCTGGTGGTTATACCGACTACGTAATAACTCATTTTCTAGCACCACACCGTAAATGTGTCTGAGAATCGTGCGCTGAGGCCCTCGTGGCGCAGGGGCATAAGAGTGTGACTGTAACGCGACGATTATGGGTTCGACCCCAACTCGAAGGATCAATCATTTATGTATTAAGGCATTTCGTGATTTTTTTGCGTTCAAATACAAGTAATGAATTTTTACTCAGCACCCAAATGTCTATATCAGTTTTAGAATTTAGCTGCATTGGTCTTAGCAAAGTCTTGTAAAGAAAATGTTTAATAATGCTCCTAAAAAGTATTCTGGAACGAAAATATACTTACCATAATGAAAATATTTCTATCTCTCGAAACGGAATATAAATTTTGTCGATGGGGCTTCAATCAACAAGTTATTATAACCTCAAAAAATAACAATTTCATGCACTATCCCGCATAGTAGGCAAAATAACCTATTATTCATTGCCTAATCTACAAGATATAAACCAAAAAGAAAAATAATAAAACCTTTTTTAGCAAAGTCAATTGTGAGACCTGAATACACACGTATTCTAATACATATATACTCGTATATGGTTAACGACTAAACGTGTACGGTAACTCAAGTAACGATCCATATACGACTCCGTACATCACAGTTATGAGAAGTGACAAAATAAAGCTTTGGATGCTACGTTTTATAGAGAATATAAAACGATGGAGTCGTTTTCTTTCTCATTTACCTGACAAGCTATTTTTAATATTTTCTATTCTTTCACATATCTCTGTTCTCTCTTACTTAACAGCTACACGCTTTATCATGCATATATCAGTATATTTTAAGCATTAAAAGTGTTATTCCATACAAAGTACTTATATAAGAATATTTTTAAAAAATATTTAAAAAATTGAATGTCGGCTTCGAACCTGCGCCTCATGAAAATAGTAGAAATGCACTAACAAAAATGGCCATGGTCATCTAGAGATATTTTAATTAAGTAGATTTCACTGATGTGGCTAGCTGTGTTATATTTAAATGTTATTTTACAGCGCAGCTCTTTGGATAATGCAGATAAATACAAAGATCTCTACGATGAATTCGATTATGTGGTAAGCCCTATAAATTTTTTTATTGGGTTCCAGTTTAAGCAGAGAAAACTTGGTGTTAAGATGCTCTGTTCTGACTCATTGAGAGACGGAACTCAACGTTTGTTCTTGCTAGATCGGGTGGATCTAGAATATTTAATTCCCCTTAGTGAGAATTGAACCTTCTACTTTGTTTATAGTCAGTATCCTTTTCTTCTCAAACTTATAAGAGTTGCTACTGTAAATAATAAACAGGCTAATAGTGTTTTAAAATTTGGAATTCAAGGAGAATTTAAGTTTAAATTTATAATTAGTACATATTTCACATATACAATATTTTTTAATGAATAGGTTGGAGGTTTTGCTCTTTAACGATTGTCAGTGATTATATTATTAAAATAGTGAGAAAAATATTGAAGTAATCTGGAAACTGTATGCATAGGAAGTGAAGCCAGTCGTGGAACAGGGGCACAAAGTGTGCCTGTAAACGTAACTGGTTGTTGGTTCGATCCCCACTCGAGAAAATGTATTAGTTATTTATTTAAATTTATGTATCCATTTCTTCGCTCTGGTGTCGAGGCAAAGCGCGGTGTTGAGTTCCGCCACTACACAAACCATGCCTCCAGAATTCGGTGGAAAGTGGCGATCGGAGTGTCTTAATACTAGGTTCCCTCTGTTACTCTGTTATGTGCGGGATACGACATGAAGCTGATTTATTTTTGATTTTATTCATTTCTTCCCATTGGGAAAGAGGGAAAGCGCGGCGTTGAGCTTCGCTACTCAATATGCATAGTCAGAATTTAGTAGAAAGAAAAAAAAACCAGGACGGTATGCGACGGAATATATGTACAACTATCGTGATGATAGTTTGAAAAGTTCACAGGTAATAGCGTAACAAACATACTCACTATCGCATTTATAATATTAAAGGATAATTTAATAATTTCATTTCTCTAGGACGATAGAATCACCCGGGCCGACAAGGTTAGTGGAAGACTGTTGTTTATTACATTTACTTTTACTCTTCAGACTATAAAAAGTTAATTTTATCATTCCAGTGGGAGGAATTCAAGAAATTTGCTGCAGATTTAAAAGTGAAGTATTTATTATATTTTGTTTTAACTTAACATTTGGATCTTATTTCAGTTTTTTTTCTTTTCACGCTGTCTCTCTATAGATGGGTGGAAGGCAGAGTAAAATTAGTGTTAAGACACTATGTTTCCCACTCTCTAATGAATTTTCAAGACTTTTCGTGCTGAGTGGCTGTACTCAATGCCGCGATTTCTATTGAATCCCCAATCGGAGTTTACAATCAGGCTGTGCCTCTGCGCGATGGTTTCTTTGTGTTAATTAATACGTTTGTTAATTTATGGGAAAAAAATAATGTTTAAAAAAATATTTTTTAGGAAAAAGCTCAAAATGATCCGGATCACGATGTAAGTAAGCCTTAAGAACCAGTATGTTGTCATTGTTGTACAATTAAGTCTATAATTGAGGAAAAATGTGGAGAACAAAGTGTCATAACGTTGGATGTGTATAAAGTATGAAGCAAATAAAGTCTTTATTTTTGTTAAAAAAAATACTCAATATAAATTAGTAGGTTTATTTATGTGACGTCATGTCTTAACACTAGATTTCTAGGTTCCCTCTGTTCACCTTGCTGAAGAGAGAGATACAGCGTAAAGCTAAAAATAATATATTTTTTTCCACGATTGCAGTATTTATTTGTATTGTTTCAAACTTGCTTAATCTAAACTTTGAACTGTCGTTATGCGTTAGCAATTTAGGGGAAAAGGGAAGGCTTTTATATGAAATATGTATCTTATAGTTATAATGGTTTTAATACTACCTATAGTAGTGCTCACGAGTCGTGGCTGCCCTGAAGTTGGGGTTTTGAATTTTGAGTATTGGTCACTCTAGGAAGAAAATAATGAAAAATTAAATTAAATCGCCATCTATAGCCAACTTCGCTGCAGCTACGACTCGACGTCCCTACGGCTCAAGCGAGGCTTTCCCCGCATACCAAATATATTTTTTTATTATGCCGCATTCGTCAACAGATTGATTATATAACTTAAATATTAAATTATTTTTGTAATTCTGAGAAAGTGCGTGGCTGCTTGAGAGGATGCCATTAGCGGCAAGGGCCCCCTGTGGAACTCGAGTGAACTCGCTTGCGGCCGTAAACAGAGCATTGAATTATTTTAATTTAACATTTTCTCGAAAAGTATACGTCCAAATTGCATGCTATAAAAGTCAAAGATTATCTTTATTAAAATTCTTGATGAGGGAAATATCTTTCGCTCGTAAGTTTTTAATACCTTTGTATAATAAAAAACGGTTAAATGTCACCTTGCAATTTCCTATTATTTCTTGTCACTAGATGCTCTATTGTGACTTATTTATAAAGCATACGGTGTCGCGGACTTTATTTTAGGACTAATGAAAATTAAGATTTTTGTTGTACTTCCATATATGTAACTATTTCTGCAGCGCACGCGGTTAAAGTTCCTTATTATTGTTATATCATTAATAAAGGCTAACTAATAGCACTCCAGAGGAACGTAGCTTTCATACAAAACAAAAAAGTATATTCGAGCTGCAGTTCCAGCGTTAGCGTTTAAACAAACAAATTCTTCCGTTTTATTATATTATTTATACTATAATATATATGAAAGGAAAATTATGACATGTCTTGGATACAATTCACGATATGCGTGGATGGATAATTAGAATCGAAAAATTTGAATTGCGAGATAGGCCTCTTTCGGGCTTACGTTTTTTCACATGGTAGGGCAGACGGAGGAATCTCAGTTTTCTCGTTTAAATTATTACATTAATATTATAAAGTCGTTTTACAGACGGACGACTGACAAAGTGATACTATAAGGGTTCCGTTCTCTTCATCTGAGGTACTAAATAAATATTTTTTAAAATGCAAGTTTCATTTATTTAGTCGACCAATTATTATTAAAATGTGAATCTCAAATATGGAATATTTATAAAATTGTACGACATACTCGTACATGTAATATAAATTTGAAATTAAAAAGTCCTTACAAATAACATTTTTTCGTCTTCCAGTGGCATGACGACCTCCGGAAAGTTGTCGTAAGCTTATTGATTATTCTTTAAACAAAATTATGTAAATGGTTCAGATATGTATACAAGAGTCTTATATTTGATTTAAAAATAATTTTATTTTGCCTCTTTGTAGTATAATTTTATTTAAGAAGTATCTAATTTTGGCATTTACTCTGTTTTTTTTTTCAGCAATGGTCGCGGAGCCTGAAAAAGGTATTTATAGTTTACTTTAACATTTTTTAGCTTTTATTTTATAAAAGTAGGCCGCCATTATAGAAATTTTCTATTTGACATTATCTTTGATATGAAAATTAATATATTTTTTATTTATATACTTATATAAATATTTAAAAAAGGTTTGAATAATTGTGATGATAATTTATTTTATCAGGAGTCGACCTAATAATCTAACTTCAATATTATTTATTAAATTAGATAAAGAAATGAATTGTAATAGAATTTTAGTTAAGTCATTTTCAATCCAAGCTCTATAATACGTAAGATTATGAGTTCATTTTTCACTCGGGAGATAAATTATTGTTATTACTCCGCTCTGATAAAATAAAGTGCGGCGTGGAGTGCTGTCGCTCAATCTATAATGTCTTGAATTGGGAAGGTGTGTGCGGGATACAGCAAAAATCAAAACTTATATTCTATAGATTGTTATTAACAAGCGGTAATTTCATAGTTTGCCTATTTGATAGTCACCTCCAGAACAACCAACAATAATGAGATTGAAAAATGCGGTGAGTATATATAGATATTATATTATATAATATATTTTTATTTCGACCATGGTTTAATATTTTTTTAACAGTAAGAATGAAATGTAAAACAAAATACAATGTATTAGTTTTGCATCGTGGTCATTTTTTGATGTGTAATCTATTGAATTTTATTTAATAAAATGTTCTGCAGCTTTTCTAAGTAATCACATTTTTAAATCTAATTTTTATTAGCTTTAATACTAAAAATACACATAGAAAATGTCTTCACTCCTTTAAATTAACTTAGCGAGTGTCAACAAAAATCGTATAATGCAATATAAAACTTTTCAATTTGAAACTTTAACCCGACTTTGGTTACTTACTTTCTTTAAACTTACCACTACTGCTAACTAACATCTTTTTGATTTAGTACCTTTTTGATTTAGTTTTAAAAAATCGAATGATTAGGTTCACACTGGGTGAAACGAACTATTTAATATTGCAATTTTCTCGCTCTGGCAACGAGGCAAAGCGTGGCGTGGAGTTCCGGCAATTAACAAGCAATGCTTCAAGAGTTCGGCGGAGAGTGGGGATCGAAGTGTTTTGATGGGATACAGAGTATCTGAACACTAGATGCCCAGGTTCCCTCTGCCTACTTTACTATGGTGCTACAAAACCTGTATTTGATTACCAAAAATAAGTAAAATTGCACCGATACTATCTGACGCTGGTGTGTGCATGTGTTGTCGGCCAGTGTTATGGAAATCTTATTCTTAAAAAGTTTTACATAGGTTATTTTTTAATATATTTTAATAATTATGTACGAAATATTTTTGTATGTCGTTAAAATGAAGTACTTAATTAAATTTTGCGGTATGCAGGCGAGTTCTAAAAGAGGAACTTTAAATTCTATTGAACTTCATAATGAAATATTAAATTTAACCTTTGGTTTTGATCTCAAATTTAGAAAATAGAAATATTACAAAGTTGGCCACATATGTTTGGATAAGTGCGGTGGATAGTAAAAATATAGAGAACGCAGCTTGCCTTGAGTAAGTGAAAAAAGAATGGGTTTTATTACATACTTTATATTTGTATGTAGGTATGTATCAGCCTCACGCTGTATCCCGCACTCAGCAGGGTAGGCAGAGGGAACCTAGTGTTAAGACGCCCGGTTTCCCATTTTCCACCAAGTTCTGGAGGCATTGCGTATTGAGTGGCGAAACTAAACGCCGTGCTTTGCCTCGACACAAGAGCGAACAAATAAAAATTTAATGTCAATAAATATTTCATTTCGCCGAGTGTAGATCGAACCCAGAACCAGTCGATTTTACAGTCAGACTTTGTGCCCATGCGCCATAACTGCCTGTGTAGGGTAATATACCTACGAATATTAACATTTTTAAATACTTAGGCATTTTTTGACTGTGTTCACTTTACAGGGATTGAGACCTATTGTCAAGCCTAATCCAGGAGTAAGTTATTTTTTATATTCGTTTTTTTATATATTAAATAAAACATATAAGATAAATAAAGGATTTATTGAGGCCGTCTCGGCATAACCCGTAATAGTACAACATCTGACTATTCACACAACAGTTGTGGTTTCGGCTTCTTTCCTCTATTTTGTAACAAGGCACCACTAAGTAGTTCAAGAACTGAATATCTAAGCAGTACGTATACTCTGCCTTTATATACGGGATACAGTATGAAGCAAAAATAAATAAAAAAATATATTTATTATTTTTAATTACAGATGGGAGGCTATTGGGCAGAAAACCAAGGTGAAAAGGTAATTGTTAAGGAAAGGAATAAGTGCAAAGGAACCTATTCTTTGTACTTATTCAAAGGTCATTTATTTTGAGGACTTACCGATTCCATATTTATATTCTTTTCTTTGTTTTTTTTTTATTTGGTTTCCTTTTTGAACTGTTCTGTCATTCAATATAAAAATGTTGGCCAAACAATCAAAAATCACAATTTTAAGAATATTTTAACTTCTTTCGCCTTGCTATGCGGGGCTTTGCGGAGGACCCTCGTGCTTTTTATCTGACCTCCCGTCAGTCTATGATGGATATCATGTTCTCGAAGGACAAACGAGGTCCCTGCTCGAGAGAGGCACTCTCACTCACTCACGTAAGTATTTTTGCTTCGTAAATATTTTTACAATTATTTCGTCACTCAATCTCTTGAATTGCGTGAAAGCACGGGGTTTTTCATTTTCACTGTGATATCCTCGCTTGTATGATCTATAGAAAAATATGGAAAACCTTATTTTTTTCTTACCAAAGTGAACTATACGAGCTTGCACTGTATACTCATCGCCCACTAGGCGTCAACAACGGCAGTAGTCGGGTACTGTTTACAAATGGCACCTCTGCACTAATTTACATGACAGCAGTGCCTTCGATAGTTTACTGATAGAGCTTTTGATTTAGTCAGCCTGAAAGATATTTTAAAATTGTTGGAGATTTATTCAATAAGTTAGTAATAAATAAAGATTCGTGGCAACAGTATATTTGTTGACTGTATAGCGATGGTCGTGAGTTCAATCCTCGCTTGAGGAAAAATTAACATCCAAACGTTTGGTGGACAAACTGCGGCGTTAAGTCCTGCGTTTTCGAGGTACCTTAAGACTAGTTTCTTTCTTCTTCTTCCTGGCATTAGTCCCGGCTTTTGCCAGGGTCTGCCAAACAGGACAAGAGGATTTCTTATGAAATTATAAATTATTCTGTGTAAAATTAAAAGTAAAAAACATGGTCTGCAATATTTTAATTTGTGAAGTCTACCATTAACATTTCAATTGAATTAGTATTCTTCATGTCAAAGTGTAATTACTTTTTAGTATTTAAATATTTAATTTATTTAAAAAAAAATATTTTAATATTAATTTATAAAAAACATTCTTTAAATAGTTGTTATAGCAATGGCAATAAGATAATGTATTCATTTTGTATTAACATATAATTTAAGCCTATTATAAAATACTAGAAGCCGCCCGCGACTTCGTCCGCGGGGAAACCTATGATAACGTAACAATATTATATAATCCCGCGGGTACTCCGGGATAAAAAGGAGCCTATATGTTACTTTGGGTCTTGAGCTACCTACATATCAAGTTTCATCGTAATCGGTTCAGTAGGATTTGCGTGAAAAAGTAGCAAACATCCATACATACTTACAAACTTTCGCATTTATAATTTTAGTAGGATGTATGTCTAGAGGCCAGTCGTGCCGCAGGGGCACAAGCTTGCGACTGTGAGCGCGACAGGTTTTAGATTCGATTCCCACTCGAGAAAATGAAATATGTAATATTTTCATTTCCTCGCTCTGGTAACGAGGCAAAGCGTGGCGTTGAGTTCTACCACTCAACACGGAATGCCTCCAAAATTCGGCGTTAAGTGGGAAACCGAAGTGTGTGGGATAGAGTGTGAAGTTAAAAAAAAATAAAACATTAACTAATGTTCCTCAGACAGCGCCTGCTAGACCAAACCCACATAAGCCCCAACAAGGACCACCTAGATTTGTAAGTTAATTATTAACATGCTATAATTACATCAACTTTGACTATGTAACTTAGTAACTATATAATAAAATTATAAAAGACATTGAATTTCACTTAATAATAATAATCATATCACCAAGAATCTTGGCAGTTATACATAGTTTAGATGACAA
The DNA here is from genome assembly GCA_018230445.1 of Heliconius hewitsoni. Taxonomy (NCBI): domain Eukaryota; kingdom Metazoa; phylum Arthropoda; class Insecta; order Lepidoptera; family Nymphalidae; genus Heliconius; species Heliconius hewitsoni. The sequence goes on from DWAN01000960.1 coordinate 9,600, forward strand.
TATTATAATAAGGTACCATTGAGTTGGGCTGATGATGGAACCAGCACCTTAATCCACCACGAACTGAACCGAAAACCATTCGAATTTAATTAATTTCAAATACGTATGTAGTTGAAAATATAAATTGAAAATTAAATTAATCTATGTTTTCAAAACAGTTAACGGGGAAACAAATCATGGACATAGCACTCGCAAAGATAAATGTAAGTTTTTTAATAATATTTTGCAGTTTAAGTAACAAATCTTTTTTTGTAATAGAAATACAGTGTGCTTTTTTGCTTCACGCTGTTTCCCGCATACAGCAGTGCAATATTGTAGAGAAAGGCGGTAACTCCGATACCACTTCCATGTATTGATATAATTTTAAATTAATTTCTTTATATTTTGTTAAAAAAATATACTAAACATTTTTATAACCTCCTGCCATTTAGGCCCATAATTTACAACAGGGACAATCAAAACTCCCCAAAAGTGCCATAAGAACGCCACCAGAAGATAATAAAGAAAATCAAAACGTGAGTGTTTTGAGATAAAAATATATTACAATCAAAAATGAGTTTTAGTGGCGTTGAGCTCCACTCTTAGAATGAAAGTTATCAAATTAAAAATTTCAGTAAAATTTGATTTTGTTAACTGACATTCAAAAGGTTTCAAAGTTATTATAGATATAATAATCTACCACAAATTGTTGATGTGTTTATGGGTGAGTTTGTTAGTCTTTTCAATACTTTAGATTCCTTATTATATTCAATTTAAAGCATGTAACATTCAATTGGAAGCAATAAAAAAAGTTTCTTTAAATAGCAATCCACAACAGAAAAAGTCCATGAACACACCGCTGAATCTTTACCAAAATATGTAAGTCTTTATTAGTTAACTCGCTTTTATTCGACTGGATCGAAAGGTGAAAGTGAATTTAACCTTCTGATTGTTTTTTTTTAACTTCACGTTGTATCCCGCATGTAGCATAGTAGCCTAGTGTTGAGACACTCTCGCTTCCCATTTTCCGTCGAATTTTGACTGTCGTGTTGAATTACCGGAACAAAACGGCGCGCTTAGTCCCAACACCAGAGCAAAATTTTTCTTCAGAATTCCTCGAGTGGGGATCGCACCCACAACCTACCGCGTCTACATTCACACACTTGTACGGTGTATAATATGGTATGGTATATGGTATCACCGAGCTGTTCTGATGATGATGAAGGGAACAGTGGACCGCTGTAGAGGTTACTAGTATACCACTCGAGCTCATATAATCTAAAGCTCCTAGCACATTTTATAGCACTTGTTATACTTGGTGTAGAAAAGTGTATTATTTATTAATGTGTACTTAGTATATTTAGTGCTTTTAGTATATATAATAGAAGAAATGTCTTTTTTATATTATATACTTGTTGCTTGAGATTTTTAATATTTTTTATAAGCATTTAATTAAATTTATGTCGTTAGGATGATTTCAACGCTCCTATTAAATGGGTACCAGTGACTTCTGTAAGTATGTGGCGTAAATAGACTATTAACTAAATTAAAAACTTAGGGTGTATTTTTAATGAATTATTAATAATTCTTTCCATGTAGATTATCGTTGTGTAGAAAAATAGCAGCATACTGTACACGAGATGAGAGTGAGATCGATTCCTAATCGGAGGAATAAATTATTTTCATTTTCCCTGTCTGATGGGGACACAAAATGCCGCGTTCCTTTCTGATTGAGGAAAGGAGCGCGGCATTAGTAATAACGCAATGTCTCAAAAATTGAGCGGAAAGTGTAGTGTCTTATGATTAAGTTTTCTGTGCACGTATAACAATGGGGCAAAAATTATTATTCTTTATTTGTACTTATATAAAAATACGCAAAAAGGTAGGGAGAAAAGAAACTGATAATTTTCTGAAGGTTTTTAAGTAGCTGGAAACCTTAAATATAGATATTTCTGTATAAATAAAACATTAAAAAGATTATTAAGATTCTGCATAAATGGATCAGATATTTTTTGATTGTGACACATACTTTGGTTATCGATATTTGACTTTCACACAAAATATTTTCTGAAAAATTGATTAAATATGAAAAATTTTGAAGAGATTCATATTTTCATTTTAGTATTCAAGGAAACAATATATGGTCCATATATGTTCTTAATTTATGAAGAACTATATACTGTACTATATATTGTACGTATGTTTGTATTCTATACTAAAAAGTATCTACAACGTAACTACGTACTTGCATGTGTTATAAAGCGGCGTTTATTACTTGATTTTGCAGAATGAGACGAGTGATGGATTGGCTAAAGTTACGGTAAAGTGATTATGATTATAGCTATCTTTTATAAATTAAAGTCGTCGCGGCGCAGTCTCTGATCGTAAAGTTGACAGTTGAAGGTTTGTTTCCCGCTCGGATTCATGTCTTCGCTGCGGGAACAAGATAAAGCGTGGCGTTGAGCTTCACTTAACTTACGTTATTCTAAATTATTTTGTAAAGCCCTCCGCTTTTTAGTTTAGTTTAGTTTTTACTTTTAATTTGTTAACACTAAGTTCAGGGTTGTAGGTTTTCGTCGCTTTAGTAAGAAGACAAATTGCGGCTTTGAAGTCCGCAACTCAACACGCAGTGTCTTGTAAATTAAATAGTGCGTGGAGAACAAAGTGTCTTAACATTAGGTTCTCTACCTACCCTGTTACGCGGGAAAAGCGATAAATGAATCTAAAAAAATAAATAAAACAACAAATAGTTTAGGAGATTACATATTTTCTATGAAAGGGCAAACAAACAAAACATATTCTATATTATATTTGTAAAAACATCGTCATACGAAACCTTTATGCTTCTTTTTAGGATCCACAGAATGGTAGAAATCGTGAATACATCATTAATGTAAGTACCTATTCATGTAGTTTTATTGTGATAGCAATAGCAACTTTCAATTTAATTATTTCAGTGGTAGATAATCATTATTTTTTTGACTCGTATTTTACCGACTTCAAAAAAGGAGGAGGTGTTGTTAGTTTATCGGATTTTTTTTTTGTTTTTGTTCATTTTGCTAATCGAAGACGCGCGTAAGTCGATTTAGATTATTATTTTTTTGCTTTTGAGGGAACTCTTTAAATGTCATGGGCACACTTTAAAAGATTTGGATATTTTTATGATGGCACGTGTGCTTGCTTTAGGTAAGCACAATTTGATGACGTAGAACTGATGATAAGAACATAGATGGCTTACGTAGTTGTAATACCTACTCTCGCTTTAATAATTAGTATAAAAAATATTGTTAACCCGGCGAACAACAGTTTACATTTCGTCAGAAATGAGATTTCTCAATCGTTGCATTTTTTTTCAACTAACTTCAAAAAAGAGGATGTTTACATTTTAATAAAGGGAGAGGGCCTCATTTCATCCGAACATTTTTTGAGTAAATAAAATAATAACTAATTAAGATTTAAGTTTTACATAGGAAAATCACTACCTACTCGATCGACTAGTAATCAGAGGTAAATGAAAATATTAAACATTTCATTTCCTTGAGTGGAAATCGAACCCACAACCTGTCACATTTACAATCGCACGCTTCAACGTCACAACCACTTCACTCCACAACTGGTTTAATTTTTTTTCTTAGTTTGTTTTTTTTTGGCGCTGATCTAAAATATTATTAATTACTTTAAAATTGTTTTCAGGGCACTGTATTTGTCCCTGTAATTGATTACAGCCTGGAACGTCTAGGTTTTACAGTAAGTTAAAAATGTAATACACGTGTACATGTCTATAATATAAGATACATAAGTAGTTTATAATTACAAACAAAACCTTCCTAACTCATGTACGTGTGTCACGTACGCTACAGGGTAGGCAGAGGGAGCCTAGTTGAGACATTCCGTTCCCCATTTTTCGCTGAATTCTGGAGGCTTTACATATTGAGTGGCGGAACTCAACGTCGCTCTTTGCATCGACACCAGAGCGAAGAAACGAAAATATATATATTTAAATAAATATATCATTTCCTCGAGCGGGAATCGGACCCACAACCAGTCGCGTTTACTGTCACACTTTGTGTCTCTTTATGCCCCTTTAAATAATAAAAATAAAGGCTACTTGTGTTTTTATAAATAAAGTCTAACTGTTTAAACATTGTAAATTAAAGAAGTCAAAGCGCGGCTTTACATTCTTCTATCAAGCAATTTGTCAAAATACTTCCTCTTAAAATCTTTAAACATGAATATAATGTTATATATTTCAGACACAGACTCCAGCACCTGTTCTCACGACAGACGTCGCGATACTCCGTTCAGTTATACAAAATGTGAATTTTAAAAATGTAGACCAAGGAGACTGGTTAGCCTTCGAATCTATGTTGGGTAGAGATGTTGTTAGAAATCAAGAAAATGGGGTAAACGAGTAAAAAAATTTTTAATTAATTTTGTTAAGATCTATACTTTACCATTCGTTCGATTTGTCGGCTTCTTCTTTAGCACTTAAGAAGTGATTTGCTATTTTATATTGCTATATAAATTTTAAAATGTTCTTTAACAAAACTTTTCCATATAATAAAAAAAATTATTGTTTGAAAAATTATAAAAAATATCTAGAGTCAATAATACTGCTATTTACATGAATCTGAAAGTATATTTTAAAATAGAAAGTGGAGAACGGAGTGTCTTAACACTGGGTTCCTTCTGTCCCTGCTGTGTGCGGGATACAGCGTGAATCTGATCAAGTGGTAAAAAAAGTAAAATCAGTAATAAAAAGGCTAAAAGATATCAAATCAATTTGGAAAATTGTAAAAAGTTTCTGATGATATTCGTATAATCTTAGCCTTTTAATCCCTTTCTGATGATTTGCTTAATAGGCTGTAAGCAGGCTGTAAGCAGAGTGTAGGGCCGACTATGTGTTCTGGAAATTGGAGCTGCTACGGCTTCCTTAAAAACATGTAATTTAAAAATATATATGTTCAAAAATGAAAAACGAGGCTTTTATGCGGCCGTGTGACATATTACCTCATTACCATCAGCGCGTTGAAATGTAATCTTGACATCTCACTCGTTCGCCGAAGCGGAAACCGTATGCCACTTTGCGCAATTTATGCTAATCCCTTTCCAGGGGTTAGGGTTCAATGATCTATACTTCAAAAAAAAAACGAAAAAGATAGCTTTCTTGTCTGTTTGTTGATTTATTCGTTTGTCAAGACTCTTTGTCTCAAGAACGAGTGGTTGAACTAAGCTGCAATTTACATCAAATCCTCAGATTTACAGTCCTTTGGAGTAGAGATAATCAAGCCTTTAAGTCAAAATACAAAACGGTGTATATTTTATTAATGTCTTATAATTTTTTTTAATGGTAATTTATTTTTTGTAGTTACTCGAATGTATTGTTATAATTTTAAATATTATTATCAATATCGTCGTGATTAGATATGACATATGGGAAAATGCTTGGTGCTCAAATACTATGAGGCATTTCTTCGCTCTGAATATATTTAAATATAAACTACAATTATAGTACTACATACATACATACATACGAGTACTATATACTCGTATTATAATATATTAGATATACTTTTTTTTACTGCGACCCAAGTTATACAAAGTTTATCTTTATTTAGTATTCACCGGCTGTTATAATATTTTTTCTAACTTTGCATCAAAAAGGCTACAAAAAAAGTTTTTCCTAATAAAAATCAAGAGTAGTTTTTGAATACATAACACAAAAGATAACGCTCAAACTGTTGGGCGAGAGAAACGAAAATGTATATATACTATTATGGATATAAAAGGCCAAGGCTAAGGAATTTTTTTATTAATTTGCAATTTTAAACATTATGTACTGAGATGCGAAACTCAACGCTGTCAAATGATTTGTTGAAGGATAAGACATTGGGTCAAAAAGGCGAAGCGTTTATGACCAAGCACTTCTCATGTCATCTAAGGTATACTCGTACCTATAGCAAGAATTTCAAGCAATTCCACTCATTTTTACGAGATAAATGTTCAAATTTAATTTCGTACTCTGCTTAACTGAGCTAAAGACACTAAAATATAATTAAAATTGGTGGGTACAAATTCTGTTCGGGTTATTTATTTTTTCCTTTTTTTTCAGCTTCACGCTGTAACTGCAGTAGGGTAGGCAGAGGGGATCTAGTGTTAAGACATTTCGTTTTTTTATTGAGCCAACGCCGCGCTTAGCCTTGACACCAGAGCGGAGAAATGGAAATGTAAATTTAAATAAATATTTCATTTCCTCGAGTGGATCGAACCCACAACCAGTTACTCCTTGTGCCCTTGCGCCACGACTGGCCTCGGGGTTGTTTATCGATATATTTTATTTTTTTATATATCTACGATTATTATATTGTGAAACGTATATATATTTTAAAAGCACAACTTTTAAGTTTGTTGTTCTAGGCAAAACTGCTTTCCGAGCTGCTTTTCTGAAACTATTGAGAAACTATAAGTTATACTTGATACAAAAATGCTTATAATAGTCTGATTAGAAACATATATTTTTATAGCTTTTAGCTATAAAATATATGTTTCTAATAAGACTATTACCGCACATAGCAGGGCAGGCAGACGGAATCTGGGAACCTTGTATTCAAGAAACTCCATTCTCATTAAAACATTTCCGTTTCCCTCTTTCCGCCGAATTATAAAGGCTTTGCGTGTTGAGTGCCGGAATCCAACGCCGCGTTTTGCCTCGTTACCAGAGCGAGGAAATGAAAATCTAAAAAAATTAATTTCCTCAAGTGGGAATCGAAACTATAAGCTGTCGTGTTTATAGTTGTACGCTTATATGCTTGCGTCAGGCGTGGGCCAATAATAATTTTTATTTTAATTTTAGTATAAGACCTGCCACTTTATGTCTAATTCAGGCGTTGAATTTCACCACACCATACTTCTATCTTCTCTTCTTTCTCCTGTCAAAATAAAAAAAATAAAATTTGAACCAAAGAAAAATGTCCTTTCTGCTCTTCAGTTTACTCAATGACAAACTTGAATAATAAACTGAGGTGTACCAAAATATTTTACCAAAAGTAGGGTAACGAGTGAAGCAAAATTTTGTAATATTCTAAATATTTTCTTAGTGCCACGGTGAGGGCTGCCAGGCGCGGGTAAGTAATTTGTTTTATAATTTTAATTAAAAGAAATGCTGTAGTAGTACAGTCAGGAACCTTCTGACTTTAGAAGTAATGATTACAGGTTCGATTTTTAATGTTTAATATTTATAAGCACTCAATTCACTCATTCATAGTTCTGTCTATTTTTTTTATTTCAGTGCAAAAAATCCGGATGTGATACTTACGTAAGTATTTATAGAGAGGGCGCTGAAAACAGCCAGACCTTCCTTATGTTACAGTTGATAGTTCTAAAAGTTCCTGTGTAAGTACTATTGGGGAACATGTTTATAGCTTATTGGGATTGATGGGTTCGGCAGGGTGTTAAAAACATCCCTGTTTCAGGCAATGGATAACGTCATTTCTTATGTTATTTTCAAGAAAATATAAAAAAATACCTTTATGATTTAGTGAAAGTTAGGTACAATTTTGTCCATCTTATATTTTCCTATTAACTGCCAAAGTTACCACCACCCAAACTCCTTATTCCCTTATAGTACTTACCGGTGATGGGTGTATGTGCACGGGAACTTTCAGATTTCATAACGTAAGGAAAGTCTGGCTTGATTTGGCTCTGGGGCCATTATTCGGTGTATAAAAAGCTTACTAAATTTGTAATTTAATAAACTAAATTATCTGTTCAATAAACTCACCATATAACCAATTTATTTATTTTTTTAGCTTCTCGTTGTACCTCACATACAGCAGGATAAGCAGGAGGCTAGCTCGTGTTAGGTCACTCCGTTCCTCATTTTTCGCCAAACTCTGGAAGCAGGCTCAACATTGTGTGTTGAGTGGCGAAATTTGACGCCGCGCTTTGCCTCGTTACCAGAGCAAAGAAATCAAAATATGAAATATTTTGTTCCCTTGAATGGGATTCGAACCCACAACCTGTCGCATTAACAGTCACACTTTGTGCCTCTGCGCCACAACTGGCCTAAATATAAGTTATAATAAAGTATATAACTTATGAACCTCCTTTTTTTTCATTTGTAAATATTGCAAAAAAAAACCATTTTTCTTTGGCATTTCAGTGTTCAGGTGATACGTGTAGAGCGGGGGTAATTATATTTGTTTTTTTTATTTTAACTCGCAGACGAGTATACTTACTGATACATAAATAAATTTCACCTGTCCTACTACTTCGGACCAAGCTACAAAAAAATAATTCCCTATTTTGTGGAAGATAATATAACCTTTTCAAATAATTACGAATAAGATGATGTAAGATAAAAACTACTTATAGCCGATGTCATACATCGAATCTAAACTAAAAATATATTATGAAAAATGACTGATAAAAATAAATAAATCAGCACTCGCACGTAGTAGTGTAGACAACGGGAAACTAAGAAGACACTTCCGTTTCCCATTTTCCGCTGAATTCTCGAGATGCATTGCGTGTTGAGTTGCGAAACTCAACGCAGCGCTTTGCAACGTTACCAGAGCGAGGAAATGAAAATATCAAATATCATTCCCCGAGGGTAAATTGGACTCACAACCGTTGTGTTTCCAGTCGCACGCTTGTGCACCTGCGGAACGACGGCTTCATAATATAGATATTGGTACATTATAAAGTAAAAAATATTTATTTTATTAACTTTATAATCGTATATATTTAAATGTTTGCAGTGCGTGGGTTATTCATGTAACAGCTTTGTAAGTATAACCTTTAAAAGTAATACTAGAGTTAAATACCAGTTCCAATTTGTAAATAGAAGAATAATAAAGTTAAATATATCATATATGTTGTTTTTGTTTAGTGCTCAGGACCTGGATGCTTCGCGATGGTATAATTTTTATTTAATTACTTATTTAGGATGTATTCCGCATAAGCAGAGTTGGGAGAGGTTACCTAGTATTATGACACTTTATTCCCCGCTTTCAGCCCAATTTTCATCGAGGTGGAACTGAACGCCGCGCTTTGTCTTTTTATCATATCCAAAAGAATTAAAACAACCCATAATGCGTGTGGGAGTCGAGCCCGCAACTGTCCCGTTTACAGTCAGACGTTTACTATGTTTAGTTACAATTTGAACGTAGCTTATGAATGTAGCTTATAAGTAAACTAAGCTTAGCTGAAGCGCTCGAAAATGCCATCGAGATAAAAAATTAAAAAATAAGCTGCACAAATTTTATTTGTTCAAGACGTTTTACAATTGGTAAAACATTTTACAACCGCTCAAGTGCAATTGAGTATAATATATTAATATATGTTTTTAACATTTTTAAATTGTTATTCCACACTTAGAAAAGACTTAGAAAGAAGAACAAAATGTGTCAAAAATTGATTGAAAATTGAAAATTAAAGGATGAACATCATGACATGAAAGAATGAACATGATGACAACTTCTTTACCATACTTATTTAGAAAACGTATAAAAAATTGAATGTAGCGGAACTCGAACCCGCGCCTCCCGGATGGACCGACCAGGCGCTCTGACCACTAAGCAATACGTTCTCATCAAGCTACGTCGAAATTTTTATACGCTTGTTACAACTCATTTATGTTGGTGGTGCTGGTTGGTTGGTGGTTAGCAGGAGGCGCGGGTCCGTGTCCCGCTACGTTCATATTTTTATACGTTTTCTTTATAAGTTTATTAAAATATGCCCAAATATTTATTTTTTTAGCCGTTTCACGCTTCCCACATAAAAGGGTTGGTAAAGAGACACCGTTCCCCACGCACCGCCCAATTTTTGAGACATTGCATTTTAAATGGAGGAACACAAAGAAGCATAAAAATAGTGTATTCCGCTTGGTGGGAATAGAGCCCACGACCGTCGTGTTTCACACGCTGGGCTCTTTCACTACGATATGCTTCAATATATACAGAAAACATTAAAGTAAAAGAGTTATTTTTCAGTGTATTGGAGAACGATGTAGTTCAAAGGTGAAAATATTGTTTTATTATAACTTATTCTATATTTAATTGCACGTTACATCCTGCAAATAGCAGAGGCATAGATATACCTAGTGTCTAAATATTCTGTTTTTCGCTTTATTTCGAAATATTACATGTAAAATGGCGGATTTGGACGCCGAACTCTATTTTACTAGAACGGGAGAATGAAATTATTTATTCTCCCAAGTCGGGATCGAATGATCGAATCATTGATTCACCTGACCTCTTATATCGCTTAAATTTTTGCATACCACGTCC
>DWAN01000961.1:0-19857 GCA_018230445.1 Heliconius hewitsoni
TGTTAATATTTAAGAAAATTGTGAGCTGGTTAAATATTATTTTTTCAAATATTTTTCAATGTATGTTAAGTTACTATCTAATTTTTTTTGGGCCTGCCTGCATGGAATATTATTTTTTACTGGTCTTAAGAATTGGTTCCCTGTATTGTTAGACTTAAATATAGTTTTAATGGAAGCTTTTCTTAAGATGTTGCCAATCCTGTCTGTTACCCCCCTTCACATATGGTAGAAGTGCCGGTTGTCTTTCTACTAGGAGTGGGTTGTCTTCTGAGAACGCTGGAGGAGAGCAGGTATCTTGTTCTGATGAAGATCATTCTTTACCTATCAAAGCTCGTCTTCAAATTAAGGTAATAAAGATGACAGATAAATATATTGTATGGTGGTGAGATTTACTATTGAAGTATCTATTGGTATCATTATATTATATAGTATTGAAAATTATCATTAACAGAATTTAGGATTATACAGATATTGTCCGTAAATAAAATTGTAAAAATGTCACCAACGTAACGCTTATATATCCTAGGTACACATGATGCAGAGTTAAGAGTCATCATCTTGAAATCCTCCATATATATAACTAACCATATTAAATATATTATATTTGCTAACCATATTAAAACTACATGTAAGGTAGTGTTTTAGTACAATGATGATGCAGTCCTTAATGGGTATATTGGTGAAAAGCGAATGGATATAACCATAGTTTCTTTGTTAGCTAGCTAGCTTAAGATCTTTCGGCCCACAAACAAAATGATAAGTCCCTGACATGTTGAGTCAGTATATAGCCCGGTGAATCTATTTGGGTAACTATTCGACGTCGGTTGGTTGGGATTATTGTGTATTCTCGGCAACCTATACAGCTAGTTACGGGAGATTTAATGTCAAGGTTTTTTTATGTTTTTTTGAAATAACATTATTATATCTTACGTTTCTTTCATTCTTTTTCTGTTAAGCCCACGTTTCGCTGCCGTATATCTGCATCGGCCGTCAGCATTGCATTATCATTTTCAGTTTTTTCGAGGGTTACTAATTATAATCTGCCGCTATTTGCTGCGTATGTAAACAATGAGGAAGCCTGAACTATCGATACATCGAGATATTGAATTCTGTGAACAAAGCCGCTACCATGACCGAAGCACAGCATCTATTCTGTGAACTGTGTCGAGGATGGATATTATATCTCCAAAATTGCTTAAACTTGTACTGAAAGATCTGTTTAAGCTGAAAGAGTACGGACTCGACATCAATATCAACGGTGAATACCTTTAATACTTTAAAGTGCCTCACAACAGGTGGTTTTTAAGAAGAACATGGGCCAGACAAAGACCATGTCTAACGTTTATGTCACATCTATACTGATCGTTGTTGAAACCGTTACTCAAAAAGTAGTGTTCAGAAAAGTCTAACTTTAGAGGTTCCATGTAGAAACCAACTCGGCTGAGCAGCTCTCGGGAAACTAATTCGCCCTGTATATCTGATGTGTTGGTGGACAGGCCTCCTGTTGGATGGACCGACACAGATGAGCAAGAAATATCTCGAATAGCGTCGTCTCTGTAAAAGGAGCCATAGGTCGCCCTTTTAGCAAGTGAACTGATGACCTGAAGAAGACAAAGAGAAACCGTTGGATTCATAGGGCGTAGGACTGGGCGGAGTGGCGAGCATAAGTGAAGGCCTATGTCCACTAGTGGACTTTGAAAGGTTATTGGATGGGCAAGTAATTAATGATCGAAATGCTTGCGCTTGCACTTGAGTTACTAAGTCAAGCAAGGACTTTAACAAAAAAATATATATTAAAAACTTGATAAGTGATTAATTTCTCAATACATGACAAGTGATTAAAGTAAAAAATTAAATAATTACACCAAATCAAATTTGAACTTATATGTATTTTATTAACAAAGAGAAATAGATGAAATAAATAACATAATAATATATTTTTAAGAAATATTAATTTGTACATTACATAAATTTTCTTAAAATTAATCAATTTATATTCATAGGACAACAATTAAATTTTGTAACAACTTTTAGTTTGTTGCAATTAATTTAAGCTTAAAACAAATACAAAACTTCACAATTTTATAATAAAAATGCTTATTATACATTAAAAAGTATTTTTTGTACAGAAAACGCAATTATAAAATATCGGCTGAGTTTGTAAAGTGAATCACAGTTAAAAGTGTGGTGTTCCCGAAGGCCATCGAACTAGGCATGATAAAAGGCCGTTATACATCATAACATTTAGAATACTCATTTTTATTTAAATACACAGTAATATTTATTAATAATAGCATTTTTAAGTACATATTGGGTCGGTGTGCAATTTTTAGCTGTGTAGTTAACACTTAAACCAACATGATAATAACAAATGGTTGTTTTAATATTTTCAAATCATGGCTGTACATTACAAATCATTTAATGTTCTAAATTAATATTAAGAGAGAACGTTTTATCACATATACATAATGATACTGTTTCCTACCTCTTGAGCATGCAAGAGCTACATTTTACATAAGAATTTGGTTTTATTAATATAATTTGATATATTACAGTAATCAGTGCTGGAGAGGATTAAAAATTTGAAATTTAATAGCGTAAATCTATTTAATTTGTCTATAATATAATATACATATTGTACGATAATTTTCGTAGATAGATTTATATTCGGACTCTAACCACCAATTACAGAAAACATCATAGTTAAATCTTTAGTATTTTATTTAATATAATATTTAGCTCTGCAATATTATTGTGATAGAGGAATGAAAGTAGAGCCACCGACGGGCGAGGTCACACAACACTTGGCACCTTTTGAGTATTAACGCTATCATATAATTAACCGTATCGATACACTCGTTCAAAAAATACTACAACTAGAGGAGGCACATACTTCAGGTCGACGAAAAGAAGTTCGAAAAATATAGCAATAAATACAACCATAGTTCAAATAATTCACAACGACCGCAGCGGACGTCGCACGTTGTCTACAGTCTGATGTCGCTGGTGGCGGCGAGCAGGGCTCCCCCGCCGCCCCCGCCCGCCTCCCCCGGCGCGCCGTAGCTGTGCAGCGTGAGGAACTTGAGGTTGGCCAGGATGGAGGAGTTGATGGGGCGCGCGGGGATGTTCACAGTGGTGGCGGAGCGCTCGATGCGCCGGGGCCGCGGCTCGAACTCCAGCGACTGCCCGCGCCCGTACAGCCGCGACTGCCCGAAGCGCGGCGTCAGGCGGCCGATCAAGTTGTCCTCCTTGCGCGTGCACTTGTTCGGGGCCTGCGAGTCGTCCGGCGGCTTCGGCTTCTTTTTGAGAAAAAATGGCGTCAGCCTCTCTGTGAGCGGCCGCGACGAATGAGATCCCGCCTCCTGGACGTTGGATGTGGAATTGGAGGTTTTGAGAGGTTTAATCGAACTGGTCTGTGTCTTGATAGGGTTCGATTTTCTCTGTAAACTTATTCTCGAAAACATCCCATACTCCTCCTTTTCCTTCGCGTCGATATTTTCCTCGAATTGGGTATCGTCCGGCTCGACGTCGGGCGGATCGTCCTCGCACACTTTTAGAACACAATAGGTGTCGCGCTGCAGCTCGTCCAGCAGGCTGTCGTCGTTGGACACGGTGTCGACCTTGCTGGCGGCGGGCCCGCTCTCGTCGTCGGGGGGCGCGGGCCGGGGCTGCAGGCGCAGGCGCGGCGGCACGGCGGGCGGCGCGTCGTCGGGCTCGCGCGCGTGGCTCGCGAAGTTGGCCATGAGCTCGTACTCGGTGCAGCGCGGCGGCGCGGCGGGGCGCTGGTGCACGTCCACGTACTCGCAGAGGGGCGCGGGCGCGGGGCGCGCGGGGGACAGGCGCGCCGGCTTGGGGGGGCGCGCGGGGCGCTCGGCGGACGCGTCACTGTCCTCGGAGGGCTCGTGCTTGATGCAGGACATGGTGAGGTACCCGCTGCCGGAGGACTTGTTAGACTTGCCGGAGGAGCGCTCGTCGGCGTGGCGCGCCAGGCGCAGGGACTCGGTGCTGGAGCAGATGTCGTGCGAGGTCTGCAGCGGGAAGGCCTTGCCGTCGAGGTCGATGGTGGGCGAGGAGTCGCCGCGCCGCGGCCGCCAGAAGAACGAGCCGTTGTCGTTGTTGCTCGCGGCCCCCGCCAGGTGCAAATAGTTATCGTCTCCAATAGGAGCTTGCCTATGAAAAGTAAAGTATTAGAATTATTACCTCTTAAAAATAGACCAATATGCATATAATGTAAAAAGAATTCTTTATTGACTTACTTGCTACCATATTTAGTTTCCCTCGCCAGTGATCTTCTATATATACAATGTCTATGTTCAAGATCAAACATTATTTTTTGTAACTCTCGTAAGGTCACTGCCTCAGCTTCACGTTCCTCTGGACTCATGTCATCTACAATATTTGACATAAAAAGTATTATTACATATAGAAATAACAAGTTTACCTACAAATATATTGAATACTGGCAATTTTTCACACCAAAACAATTAGCGATATAAAAATATACCTTTTAAATATTTATTAAAATACAACTCACCAGGCGGCCGATGCAATCTCTCATCAAGTCGATGCACATGCGCCACAAGTAGCGCGTGCAATCGTTGCAAATCGCGGGCAGGGTCGAGTCGCAGCGCTAGTGCTGCGGCACAGGCGCCTTCGTGCTCCGCGCCTTCCTCCATACAGCCTTCCGCTATTGGTTCTGGTTGGCCACAACTGAAATTAACAATACATTGTAAATATGAATAAACACACACATTGACACAGTCAGATACTATCGCGATGTTTTAAAAAGAGTTTAGGCAGGGAGTTCACTGTTTTATTTTTTTCTTTTTCTATTGTCTCTCGTTCCTTCCTTCACATAAAACGAGAGACTTAGCGTTGAATACCGCCACATCTCACGCGATACGTCTAATACTGGCGAGGCCGGAGCTCACCACGTCCAGCGGTTGTCGGCGTAGTAGCCCGCGTGCACGCTGCAGGGCGCGCGCCGGCACAGCGCCGTGAGCAGGCGCAGCCACTCCGCGCGCTCCACGCAGTTGCTGGCCTGCACGAACAGCACGCGCTCTCTGTGTACTGTAGACAAGACAACAAATATTATTTATTTTACATATGTATAGTAAAAGAATCTATCTAAAAAAACATTAAAGCTGAAAAGTTTGTTTTGAGTGTGCCAATAGCAGGAACTTATGGTTTGAATTAAAAAAATAAGTTTGTATTGAATAGTTGTTATAATCCGATATTATATTATTAATGTTTGTATCTAAGTGTCAAAAGAGTAATTGATCGTAAATAAGCAGAGGGACAGAGGGCACCTAGTATTAGGACACTCTATTTTCTACGCACTGCTCAATTTTAAAGAAATTGCATGTTGAGTGAAAGAACTCGACGTCATTCATAAGCTTCCAGAGTCGAAAACCAGACCGCGAAAACGAAAATAACTTTCTTCCTGAGTAGGTATCAAACAACACAACCGTCGGTAAAGCCAGAATCTGTACCGCGACTCCACAGCTGCCTGTAGTAAGAAGTAACAAAAAAAACAAGTATTTACCAATTTGAAATATATTATTAGCGTCGAGCGGCGCGCCGGCGGGCGGGCAGTCCACGGGCGACACGCTGAGCACGCCCGCCAGCGCCAGCCGGTGCGCGCCCGAGCCCTTGGCGCCGCACCGCGACCACGACAGCTCGCCGCTGGAAAATATTCATTATTTATCTAAATGACACATGTCACGTATATAGTATTGCAAGTAACGAAACGTTCACATACAAGTTACACTACCAAAATACATCACCATTCGAAAACTTTCACATTTAAAATACATTACAAAAAATTCAAACTAACAGGTTACAAAATATCTATCAATTACTTATAAACTTATTTTATTTACTTTAAATAACAATAATCTACACCACATACCTAGTGAGACGAAAGTGTCGCCTCTTACAGTGCGCGTGTCCGGTGCGCGCCCAGCGCCGCCGCGGCGAGCCCGCGCCGCCTCGCACGCCCTCGGAACGCTTTATCATCGTCCTGTTAACAAATATGCTCTTTGGAATATCGCTTATAAGGCGTCGACTTGCAGTGCAAAACCGCTAAATCCTTTTTTTTTATCATTACCAATGTAATTTATATATCATTTAAACAAGTTTAAAAAAATACAAAATCAACATTTTTTTTATTTCATATAATTTTTTTAATTGTAAAAACCTGACAACATTCGTATGCGTTCTTATTTGCTTAATAGGTCTTTAACAGGTTTACGCTATTTTATAAATAAATACATATATGACTGACTACATAACAAAAATTACCATGTAATAAATAGTCTGTTTAGAAATATATAAAAGTATTCATTTTCCTCTATTTGGTTTCTAACATTAAATACGTTATAACGTATTCAAACGATTGTATTGAAATAATAATAATTATATAGTTAAACAATCGTGTTATATATAACACGTAAATATTACCTGTACACCTCCTCCGTATGGAAATGAATTGAAAGACATACAAACAAAACAAACGAAGCCAAAATAAAACAAAAACATAAATCTCAAAAACAGAAAATAAACATACATAAAAAAAAGTAAACACAACCATACAAACGCAGCAAAATTGAAACGAACGACAGGAAACTGAACAAGAAGTTTAAAATCATACATACATACCCATAACTGTTCCAAATGATGCATAAAACAAAAACATAATATTCGATTATAGGAACATATTACGACAAAATGAAGTGGTAGTAGCAGTGGGAAGTAAGTGTATATGACCGAGCTCACCCTTCCTTCAGTAGCACTGGACTTTCTTGTACGTTGTTGTTTTGTGTGTCAGAGCTGCTCGAGATTATTTCTAGGAACTGCTTTATTGCTTGCACCTGTAATTAACATAATAAATATTACTATTATTTCAATATTTTAGTTTTTTAAAATTATTATATACTATACAAGTGAGCAATGTGGTAAGTGAACAAGCAGATAAACCTAACTTTGAGACGGCCCCGACTCGTCCACCGTACTGTATATGGGTTAAAGATAAGTAATGTCAACCAGCATATTAGATATAACTGTATTTTAAATCATAGTTAAATTTCACATGTTACACACAAAATTTGAACCACTAAACCAATCTTTACATTTTGGTTTAATTATTGACAATAAATAATATTCTGACACTTTATAATATTCTGATTTTAGTGGTGGAGACGCATAATTTTTCGGATAATTTTGTATTATTAATAAATTCTATAAATGCAGTTCTAAAAAAACGATAACCCGTTTTCCCATTACAAGTGATGGAACAGTCTATAATTACACATTACTCATATACGAGTGATATTTTAATTGACCTTTCCTTTAATAATATCGCTTCGGCATCCCCATTAAGTCAGCACATTGTCCGCTGCTGTCAGATAAGTTGGTTGAATGTAATTATTGTTATTGCACAACATTAAAGTCTATTAATGTATTACTTTTAAGGCCGTCGTGGCGCAGGTGCATTAGGGACGGTCGTGGATTCGATTCCCACTTGGGGGAATGAGTTATTTATGTAATTCTCCTTTTTTTTTTGCCCTGATACCAAGGCAAAATCGCGCCGTTGAGTTCGGCCACTTAACACGCAATGCCTAGAATATTCGGTAAAAAATGTGGAACGGAGTGTCTTGAGACATCATCTTACACTAATTGTTATTTATTTGATTATTAAGTCTAAGTATTCCATGTGAAATATACAATTATAAATCACATACTGTTATATGCGAAATAAAGCGTGAAACTACAAAAAAATTGCCGTAGCACTATAGCACAGTGTGTTGTAGGCACAACGCACTGGTTGTAGGTGTTTCCCACTAGAGGAAGGAGGAGGAATTATTTACTATCCAATGTCATCATCATGAGAATTGAGCGAAATATGGGAACAGAATGTTTTAACACTAGGTTTTCCCTATTTTATCACGTTATATACGGGATAAAGCGTGAAACTAAAACAAATAAACATCTCAATAAACAAAAAACGTATCCATACATGTCTGGGCGTGCAAAAGCTGCGGTATAGTTCTGCCATGTACTCCTCCTTGCAGACCTGCTGCGCGGAGCGGCTGCTCACCAAGTTGCCCAGCGACTGGATCGTCTTAGAGATCAGGGTTAGAGTGCGATTCGTTTGCGGATCCTGGAATTCATTGTAGACATTCTTTAGTACATATTACGTTTAGCTAAGTAGTGAATATGGAAGAAAGTTGTTTAGTTTTTATTTTTAATCTCATATTTCTTTTTAATTCACTGACAAGCTTTGTTACATTGTGATTACAGGGAACAATATATCTTTATACAATCATTCTCTGAAAATAAACTACTACAATAATTGAATAAACTTCAATATTATCAATCAAGTACTAGCCATTACAATGAATTACTAGCCATTACAAAAGAAAACTTTAAGACTCACAATCTGTTCGCTGGTGAGGTCGAACAGCCTGGGCCCCAGTATGGCGGGCGCGAAGAACCTCAGGAATATGAACCCCGACACGACGGAGTAGCGCACCTCCGCGTTGGCGGGGAAGTGCCGCGCCGCGCACTGCCGCAGCGCGTCGAACAGGCGGCACATGGCGGCCGGGCACTGCGCGTACGACGCCGTGATGGCCGCGAACACCTGCGTTTTGTTTAGCATTATATAAAAAAAAATCTAAATAAAATAAAAAAAAAAAACATTTTTTACCAAGGCTATCTTTTGTCTTAACTAATAATATAACAATATTATAATTTAAATGTATTATTTTATAAATCAAATAAATCAGCTTTACGCTGTATCCCGCACACAGCAGCGTAGGTAGAGGGAACCTAGTCTTAAGACACTGCGTTCCCCACTTTCTGCAGAGTGTCTGGAGGCATTGCGTTCTGAGTGGCAGAACTCAACGCCGCGCTTTGCCTCGGCACTAGAGCGAAGAAATGGAAATATAAATTTAAATAAATATTTCATCTTTTTGAGTGGGTTTCGAACACACAACCAGTCGGTTTTACAGTTACACTTTGTGCCGTTGCGCCACGACTGGCCTTGCCTTATTATTTAATTGGTATAACTAACAAAGAACAGCGGTTCAGAAGAATTTAGGCGACAGAGAATAAAAATATTATCATTATTTTTATTTAAATATATTGTTCAAGACTGTATGTGACTGGATGTGAATATCAATTTTATATTTATGTTATAAATGCAAAATTATTAGTTTTTTACTGTATTTCACTGTTTCCACTTACAGGTTTGAATAAAAAATTAAAAGCAACATCCAGGCTAAGTCTAATTCTTAATAATTGAAATCAAAATACAGTTCAAATTCAAGACAACATCGAGGGAGGAAAAAGCCAGTCCAAAAATAAAACCAGTAATTAGTGCAAGTACACACAAGCTCTTTTATCGTCCCGGAAGTCACCAGCGATAGTGATTGCAGATAAGTGTATAGACAAAATATCGATGTGTGCGTACACACCTTTACTACAGCATGGTCGTCATTACGCTCCATGTTTGTTTTACTACAGCCATTAAAGTTAAGTTCGAAAAAATTACTCGTCTCCAGAGTATTATTATAAGTAATTATAATTTTAAAATCGATTTTGTATAAAATTTTAAATACATATATTTATTTGCGCAGTTTTTGTATTTTAGAATAATCAGAGAATATAGTCTGTTCGTTCGTTCTTTTATTTTCACTTTTGTTAGGTTACGAATCCCACATTGTCTAACCAGGGTGATAAGACAAAAAGTCGGTGTCTTAATAATAGTTTTTTTCTGCCTCAATTCTAAACAAATTTCAACATAATTCTTTAGATTAGCATCATCAGTAGCCATAAGTTTAAATCTTCGCAGGATAAAAAAGCAATCCTCAACATCATCAGTCAACAGTTACTCAAATTAGCCACCACAACGAGTTTAACTGTAGCGTTCATCATTTTGAAAAATGTAGCGAAGTTACCGATGACCGCCCTGAAGTTAACTGCAGATGACTGCGTAGATTTGATTTTACCATTTTTTTATTTATGACTATTAGAAAGTTCCAACTGAATAATTAAACCTTCTAGGCGGCTAACCTTCTCCACGTAGTCCTTCAGGTTGGCCAGGTTGGCGGCCACGGCGGCGGCGGGCTTGACGCGCGCGGGGTCTATCTCGCAGGGGCGGCGCTCCGCCAGCACGGCCGCCAGCGTGGGGCGCAGCACCCCGCGCAGGTACGACGCGCCCGTCAGCCGCATCGCCTCGTCCATCATCTTGGACACCAGCGTGTTGCCGCGGAAGATGGTCGTCGCGTCGCTGTGGGTTACAATGGTGTCACTTCATTTGTTTTAATTTAGGGACACATGTAAGGCTGTCGTGTTTCGGCGATTTACTTTACTTTCATTCCTATGTTTGAAGGACAACGGGCAGCGTTGAGCTCCGTCAATCAACAGACAATGTTGATGAAAGTAAAAAACAGAGCGCATTAACACGGGATTCCCTCTACCCGCCCCGCTATGGGGGAAAAGACGTACAACTGATATAAACATACAAAAGAAAAAGAAAATATTCAAATATTTTAATAATAACAAAATATTTTCTTTAAGAAAGAAAGAAAGATTATTTATTAGAGAAGAATAATTTATTTATTAATAAGAAACAATAATATAATACATTTTATATAAAATATTTCAAAAAACCATACAAAATCACCACGCGCATATCAATGTCGATTTGTTTATAAGGTTTATCGACGCTATTACGTTACATTCACTTCCTGTGAGCACGTTGAGATCGCTGAGAACATTTATTGCCTTGATAAGCGAGCGTTATCTTTGCGAAAACAGAACAAGAATCATATATATTTATTACATTATTATGTGTTTTAAATAAGTTATATGTACAATATATTATATAGATATATTGAGTATATATACCAATTTTTTTAAATTTTTGTCCTTTAGTTTATCCATAGGTATAGAAAAAAAGGGTCTAAAACAACTGAGTGGCATACTTAAAAAGACATTTAAAAAAATATTTTTATCAATTTAAATTTAGTGTTAATAGTTCTGTTAAATAAGAAAAATGAAGATAAAGAACTAACATAGGAAATTGATAAGAAAAATATATAAACATAGATCGTAAGTTCAGCTTCACGCTGTACCCCGCACACAGCAGGGTAGGCATTGCGTGTTGAGTGGCAATCTCAATGCCGCGCTTTGCCTTGACACCAGACCGAAGAAAAATGGAAATATAAATTTAAATAAATATTGCATCTCCTCGAGTGGGCATCGAACCCACAACCAATCGTGTTTACAGTCACACTTTGTGCCCCTACCACGACTGGCCTCACTAGAATGTAATTTGTAGAATTAAAACATCAGTCACTTTTATGGTTAGGTACTATATAATATACAGGGTGTACACGCAAACGTGGTCAAGGTGATGTTGCGATAAACGAAATTGCTCTGGAAATTCACACAAAACCGTCCCCATTGCATTATGGAAGGCAAGTTGTAATTTCTACACGATTATAAATTATAATTATGTATGTATATAGCTTAGTTTGTTTCTTGTTCGTGATAAACATCGCTTAATGACATCATTATAAGATGATTGCCGCTCTCTTTACTCGTATACAGATTTCTATATCAATTTTCAGATTTTAATGACAATGATTATGTTGTTGGGACGTAAAGTTTAATGATAAAGTAACGACCGTGGGTACACGTTGAGTTTTGGATTATTGTTGTATTGAGAAATATATATTTTTTCTTCATATAAAATACATTTAAAATAACCATGTCCTAATTATGAAAAAGTTGGCAAACTCAAAATTGCGAAGACGATCTCATAAAATCTTAATTATTGAAATAATAATGTAACATATAAATTATTACTTTATATTCAAATTAAAAATATTATTGAGGTCACACTTTCGTAAAAGGTATAATAAACAGCACGAAGCGAAGCTACATCATATTTTTTTGCTTCTATTTAAAAATATTTTTAATGAAATATAAATTTGCAGTTAAAAATGGTAATATTTAAATAAACTTACGTTAAAACTGAAATCTCTGCATCGGCCAGCTCCTTTACAATGGGAACTATGAGGTCGTGGTGTGTAAAGAGCCTCACTAGTGGTTGCGCTGCGTCTGTCTTACTCGAAACTATCTCGCCCAGGATGTACACCGCAGAAGTAGTTATAGGCTGTTGATAATTTATTCATTAGAAAAACATATATATAGTCTTCTAATATTTAGCTAACGTAATTGAATTGACGTAAGAACTGCTTTGTTATTCTTTACGATAATATCAATAATAAGTTCTTTTATTCTTTTACTAAGTTTTACTACTTTACCAAATTTAACTTACAACAAAATAGACATGAGGCCAATTTTTTGCTCTGGCGTCGAGGCAAAACGCGGCGTTGAGTTCCGCCACGCAACGCTTCCAGAACTCAGCAGAACGCGGGGAACGGAGTGTCATAACACTAGTTTTCCTCTGCCTACTCTGCTGTGTGCGGGATACAGCGTGAAGCTGATTTAATTTGATTAATTAGTTTAAAATAGACATACCTTCTGCTGTACGCTCCTCAAGAACAGCTCCTCCAGCTGAGTGTAGTGGTGCAGGGGGAACACGTGGTCGACGGTGTACTGCAGCAGCAGGCGCAGCGAGCCCAGCGTGGCGCTGCCGGCGGCGGACAGGCGCGTGCCCGGCGGCGTGGCGCCCCGCGACAGCGCGCCGCCCGCGCGCGACGTCAGGAAGAACCTACGGGTTCATGTTTGTTGTTTTACGCTATGTTGTGATCTATTGGCAATAGAAGACAGACACCAAAACTTTTTGATACAGAGGTATCGAGATATTTTTTTCCATTATACACATTTTTCCGCAAGAGTGTGTCGGCCGCGGGAATATAAAATCAAGACACAAATACTCAGACGAAACGGTGTGCTTTGTTTACCAGAGCAGAAAAATGAAAATAATTTAAATACCTTTCCCTGAATGGGGATCGTATTCTATCGCCTAATGCTAATCTCTAATTCTCTCCTAATGCTAATCTCTAATCCTCTAATGCCTGCCGTAATTACGATAGAAGACGATCACGGTAGGGCAGAGGGAACTTGATAGGGGATTGAGAGTACCGCCGTTTCTATTAAGACACTTCCGTTCCCCACTTTTCGCTGAATTCCCGGGGCATTGCCGTTTGAATGGCGGAACTGGACACTGCACTTTGCATGGAGCGAGGAAATTAAAGTATTAGTTTCTTCGTCGTTCGTTTCGTTTCGTTCCCCCGGGTATGAATCGAACCCACGAGCTACCTTTGCGCAGTAGCACGCTTAAGCCTCTGACGACGACTCTCACGACGCCCTCCTTCGGTTCTTTACATTTGTCATATTTATTTAATTTGTGAAACTAGCTAACTGGACCAGGAACCTATTTCTATAATTTTAATGAACAACATAACTGCGCCAATATATTCGAGTAAGTACAGTAATATGTTTTCGAAATTACTTCCTTATAAAATTGAAAGTTTTAATTAATTCCAGGCAAAAGGCATCTAAATAATAAATTTGCAATATAAAAACTTAAAAAAAAAAACAGTTCCGCGATAATTACGAAACGTAATATTTCTGGGTATCGTTGATGATTTATAAAACAAAGCATACGACTCGAGACGCGAGCAAGATACGCATTTGGCCAATTAGTGTCAGCCTTGTCAGTTTAAACAATTTACCATGCACAAAGAGGCGCCGGCGCCGGTTGCCGCAGTTGTAATCGCACCTCACCGAGAAACACTGGCGTGGCGGCGTCGTGCCACACCGATACTCTCGCTTCACATGCTACTCCTGCCTATTTAAAAAGAAATATAAGGATTAAAACAATTAAAAAAAAACAGAAACACAAATTAAATTCGTGTAATAACTTGCTGTTATTAAAAACTTACCGTTTGAGAGCCATCCTTGTCCTTTGGGTCCGCCTCCATTACGAGATCGAAACAAAAAATCTCATCGAATTGGGGATTAACGGTTTTCTTTCTCGGTTTTGTGCGCCTTTCGATCCTTCTACCGTTAGAGTACAACAAGGTGACGAGGGCGAACGGATCGCACTGCCCGTTTTTCGTGGTGAGTTCAGAACATTCGAGAACGCGCAGCCGCAGGGTGTCCGGCCCCACGCGGGCGGCGCAATGTCTCTCCGGGTCCGACCAGTAGTCGGCGGCGGTGGGTGTGGGTGACGCGTCGGACTCCGACATGGCGTGCATGGGCGGCTTCGTCCTCACCGCCCATTGCGCACGATCCTTTAGGCTCTCCGATCGCGACAAGGCCAGCGCCGGCTCCGTCGACACCGGACTTAAATGCTTTTTACTCGTCGAACTCGAGCCCGATCCGAACCTTATGCTTTCCTTACAATATTCTGATAGCCTAGTGAGATTATTTGCTTTCCCCTTCGTCGAGCAGTTGTCGGAAGGCGGGTCCGGGTCCGGCGGTTTGGGGTCCATCCGCAGCCGTTTTCGGGAGTCTTCGAGTGTAAGTTCAATGTAGGCCTTCCCCTGCACTTCGGAGTCCGCGTCCACCGGTCGCAACGCGAACCAGTGGTCTTTGTTGTTGTATCGTTGTAAGTCTTCTCGTTTGATAGCGACCTTTCCGAGGACCTTATCCTGTTTGAGATGCTTGTCACGATCGAACACGTATATGGATAGATATCTAAATCTTCGTGGTACCTCGAACTGAAACTCTTCGCCGAAGAATGGGCTGAAACAAGCAAAAACATTTTAATTACTATGTGAATGATACTATAAATAATTTAAAATTAAATTAAGCATGATATTAACTCATAATATTTATTTCTTATACTTTTAAACTCTAAAGAATAAGATTGTATGTAATTAGCATAATTTATTTATTTACATCTAATTATTAACCGATATCAAAGTGATGATGACTGTTGTCAAGAATAAATTGACAGAGTTCTAAGTCTTATCAGTGGAACAAGTGTGATATGTATTATAACAAACACAATATAATTTACACTTTATTTATAAATTATTACAATAATTAATAAATAACAGTTATACATCATATGTTATTTATTATTACTGAAAGATATTTTGTGAAATTTATACAATTGTGCTTCAAGTAGTGGCGCAGGAACACAAGTGTGTGATTGTCAACACGACAGATTGTGTGTGGGTCCAATCCTCATTCGAGGAGATTAAATATTTACTTAAATTTATATTTCCATTTCTTCGCTCTGGTGTTGAGGCTAAGCGCGGCGTTAAGTTCTGCCACCCAACACGCAATGCCTCCAGAATTCGGCAGAAAGTGGGGAACGGAACATTAGGTTCCCTTTGGCTACCCTGCTGTGTGCGGATTACAGCGTGAAGCTTAAATGTATATATGAAATATTTAATATAGTCATTTCTTTGCATAGATGTTGAGGCAAAGGCGGCGTTGATTTCTGCCCCTCAAAACCCAATGCCGCCAGAATTCGGCGGAAAGTACGGATAGTCTTAACAGTGTTACATGCGGGATACAGCATGAAGCTAATAAAAAATTATACTATGATCCAATATAAGTAGAATATTGTTTGTATTCTTTATAATCGAATATGAATAAATTTTGATTACACATCATTTCTTAATATTTTAAAGTTAATATTTTGCCCTCTTCTGTATTGTGTAGAAATGTCGTTAATTTAATTTTAGAATTGGAATTATACATTTAATACAAGCCCAAACACATAGTATTTTAAATTTTTTATATTTTATTACATATAAATTAGGTACTACTATAATTATACTCATATTCTCCAAAAAAAATCGAATATTCTCCATGAGAAGGAATTAGAAAGCAAATCTTGCGAGCATTTTTTATGGCAGTGTATCCCTTCAATGTGAACATGATAATGATCGCGGCACGGATCTGCGTGGGCACGCATCGTTCACCACAAAGGTGAAAGTTTTGACACTCACCTTAGCGTGATTATACCACACAACTCTAAATGCACAAAGACTATTATGAAAATTAACGTCGAGAAGGCAACAATGTGGAAATTATGAATTAATTTCGTAGTTCATAATCAACTATTATAATAATTATGAATATTTACATAATTCAACATTCGGAGCTTGTGATTTGAACGTCGTAAAGTTACTTTCATTTTCAACTGGTTTCTTTTAATAAATATTATATGTTTTATAAATATTATACACACTATCTATGTAAAGAATAGTAAACGCATTGCTTGACTGGTCAATGGTGTGAGGTATCACAGAAAGTGTATTTTATGTGAAACAGATACGAATCTGTATAAAATATACCAATTTTGGGAGTACCACAGGGTTTCCACTTAGAGATCTACTCTTGTTTAATATATTTACCTATAAATGACCTGCCAAATTGTTTCTCATTTTAACACCAAAAAATTTTAAGTTTTTACAGCATTAATTACGTATATTTACTATTATATACTCGTTTTTTCTTAGTTTCCAAAAATGTATAGCACTACATATACACCATTATTCCGGTTAAATAGTTTTATTTAAAACTAAATACTATTTGATCACTTGAAATCTATTCTATAATGCTTGCGTACTTTAAATTGAATAGCTTGGAAAAAAAGAGAAAAATATCTTAATTCGCTTTTCTTCTATAAAAGTATCAAAAGTATGATAAAAAAGTTATTGTATAATTTGTTAAATGTAATTACCATAGCTGGATTTAAATTAATAACTAAAGCTAGATCATGTTTTAAATGTCCCTTCAATACTTTTGTAATAAACAAAAATATCATTGCAATAAAGCACGTTGGCGTGTACATCCGGCGCCGTACTAATATTTATAAACCGGAGGCGGAACAGCCACCAGCTGAGCGAGCGGCGTATTACACACATTCTTTATCGTATTTTGTGCACAAAGGCTTAGGGAGAATTAAAAATTATAAACGCTTTCATAAGAAAAAACTGGTCATAACGAGGAATTATAAAATAGAAGAATAACAAACTTCTTATTGTTTGTTCAGTTCAGTTTAGAAAGTGTAAAAAAAAAATATATATTTTTATTTAATCTTGAGAACACACAAACCTACACCTATAATCGACATACAAAATTCGTTCGTTCGTTCAAAATACTGACCCGTACCGCAAGCCATTTAACCAGAAACAAAATTACAAATAATTTAAGATAAACGGGATACTTTAAAATTATTTCATTTTTATAAAATGAACAGTTAATAATTGGAAAAGGTACACCGGTGACAATAATAAAAAAAAGGTTCCATAAGAGGAACAGAGCAATGTACTTCAATGTAGCCGACTGCCCGATCCAGTCGTCCATTTTACGCCACGAGGTTCCGGCATCAATTTATCACTTAAAAACTTCCGCCAATGCAACGACACCACTAGATTCGAAAGGATTAGTTTTTATGACGGTTTCGAGACGAAACGGTTTCTGGAAATGACTTCATACGATAAGCGCTTCCAGTTAAATATAGGGTTAAACTCATATACGCTTGTCATACTTTTTGTTGGTCCAGCTATGTATAAATATTTGGAGATTTGTTCAAAAATAACGTTTTTTTTCAATATTTTTTTTCATTATTTGTATCTATGTATATATTATGTTGTACTAGTCTGTTTGTCTGTACGTTTGATCATGCGAATTTAATTGAAGTTTTCACAATTTTATTTTAACACGCTTCCATTAAGAATTACTGTTTATCTTATTTTAATCAGTTGATAAAAAAAGGTATACCATTTTATAAAATGTTGGTCAACAAAATAACTATAAAAAACGGTTTTATTGAAGTGGCCGAAACATTACTTTTGTATATAGATATTGTAAATTAATAGTTATGTAGCTCAAGCGAGCAAAGCCGTGTGCGGGGGGCACTAGTTTTTAAATATGAATGAATATTATCATCTTCAACATGGCACAGTGTCGCAGAGCCGTGCATTGGAAGTCGTCACTGATAACGTATCATGAGACAAAGAACCCATTAAATGTCTATGAGTGACGTGACATTTCCTTTGATACCCGCTACTGCGTCCTGCTCACCTCCGGGGGTCAATATTTAATCAATCATTATATTGCTTCCGCTCGATTAGTTAATTTTAAACTAGGATGCAATTGTCAAGTTATACTACATATATTTTTTATTTTTCAGTTATTAGTAAACTAAAATAGCAATTGTTCTATATACATATATATTTTTATCAATGGTTACAATAAGAAAGTAACCGACTAAGTGTAGGTAACTGTCTCATTCATTCCAAAACCGAATGGCGAGGGTGTAGCGGAAGGGACGTTCCGCACCGACGCACACACACCGGAAACGCATCCGGGACGTGGTGTGACGCCGCACCGCCCTCCTCGAGCTTCCCAAATCAAATCCGCCCTTTAGTTACATTAACTTACTCAGGAAAACGTTAAAAAAACGGTATAGCCCTGATTTTTATTGCTTATTTGGTTAAATAAGTTAATATAGCCCAGTAACTATTACAGACGACTTTTTTACTGTACTATAAAAAATATATATAATATTTTACTAAGTATTTATTACTAACTTAAAAGAGCACATACTAAAATGTTTGAACACGATTTAAATTACTATATTTTTTTTCATTTGGGCTTTAGATATAATGTAAACAAAGAAAACAAAGTTTCTCAAACTTTTATTTTGTATTTTATTTCTATTCAATTTTTGTAGAAAAGAGTTTCCCATATAGGTTGCTAGCAGCTAGCACAACTATTGTCATATTGAAAAAATGATCGGACAGCAAAGTTAATGCATAATAAAATGTAGACAATTAAACATTTTAAGAACAAAGAAAAATAATAAACTGCTTATTATTTATAATGCAAATATAATTTAAGCTGAGTTAATACACTCCATTGTTAATTAATCTTAATTCAGCACCACTGCGTCGTAGTATTGCGTAATTTTGTATTTATTCAGCCATTCACAGCGAACGAACCTTGACCCACTCGGCAATTCGCGCCCTACATTTAATGTGTTATACGTTACCAGCGTTTCCCACCCGATAATAGTTGCCGGAAGATCGCCCGGAACTTTTACAATTACGTTATAAATTGTCCAAATATAAATGTAACATGTTACAAGAATAATAATTTGATAAAGAGTATTAACTTTTTGTTTTTCTTTTCAGCTTCATGTTGTATGCTGAATATGACAGGGTAGGCCCAGGTAGTATTAAGACACTCCGTTCCTCGCTTTCTACCAAATTATCGAGTTATTGCAAGTTAAGTCGCGGAGCTCAACACCACGCTTTGTTTTTTACCAGAGCGAAGAAATGAAAATATTAATATATAAAAAATAGTTCATTCGCCCTAGTGCAAATCGACCCCACAACCGCCACGTTTACAGTCACACGCTTGTGCCACTGCGTCTCGACGCGCCTCTAATAAAAATTTCGTTAACCTAATTATAGTATGTATTGACATATTAAGCCTCTAACATTAAGTTTACTCACTTAAGTGTCCTCTCCATAGTGGATGTGCGGAATATTTCTTCTTGGTCAAGTGACAGCACACAGTAGATGTCACGGTGGCAGGCGGCGCCATTGTTGCGAGCTGGTAGGTTCTTTGCTTCACCTAAGAAAAATATAAATAATTTATACATACTTTTTAATTTATTCGTCCAAATTAGAATTTAGTGTAGAAATATTATGGTGATATCTTACATTGCTTATTCAAACATTGGATATGGACCTTTTACTATCAATTGTGTTATAAGATGACAAAGAATTTGGAAAAACTTGCAAAAGAACTTAAAGATCAGGTTCACGCTGTATCCAGCACACAGTAGGGTAGGCAAAGGGAACACAGTGTTAAGACACTCCGTTCCCCACTTTCTGCCGAATT
>DWAN01000962.1:0-19854 GCA_018230445.1 Heliconius hewitsoni
ATTTCATCTCCTCGAGTGGGGATCGAACCCACAACCAGTCGGTTATACAGTCACATTTCGTACCGCTGGGCCATTAACAACATACAAGGCCATTGAGACCATAAAAAGCCCTTGAGGCCAGTCGTGGCGACTGGCCTCAATGGCCTTTTTTAATTTAGTTGTATTTATTTGGAAATCTTGTTTATTTGTATACCATGAGTAGTCTGCTTAAGAACTTATCGCTAATTATAATAATACATAATATGTAATAGTACATGTTACTATTATAAAGTTAGTTTAAACTTCAAACTATTGTGTCCCTGGACAAACTACAGGTGCAGCTTCTGTGCTTAGAATATTGTTTTATGTACATACTTATAGTATGTAAGGTTGTACGTAGACACCAAGTTGTGAAATTGAAGAAACTTTCTGCTAAACTGATTTGTATCTGTTAGGTTTGAAAGTTAATAACTTTATGTAGGCTAACATCTTTTTAAAATTAATAAATTTTACTGTTTAGTAAATATCTTATTGTATTACATTTTAAATAAAAAATTGAACGTAGCGGGACTCGAACCCACGTCTCCTGTAAACCGACCAGGCGCTCCGACCGTTAAGCCATACGTTCTCATCGTCACAGCTCTCAGCAGTCTCACCTACGTTCAAATTTGCATACGTTTTCTAAATAAGTACTTTTATTTCCTAAGTGTGGAATAACACTTTAAAAATGTTAAAATTTTTTTTTTAGTTTAAATGGAACTCTCTAAATAAAAGTCTCTCTTAACATGTCAATCCTGTAGGTTTATAGGGAAATATATTATATAATTATATATTCAGAGAGAACTTAAAGCACCGGATATATGTAGATACTTATACCTCGCGTTTATTACTCGTGTTATCTTCTGTATTTAAATGTTATGAAGAAAGTTATAATTATCAACTATTTCTTTATTCAATCAACTCTTCAATATACAGCAAATACAAAAGTGATAGCTTCAGGGACCACTCTTACCTCCTCGGCACACTCACCCCCTCGGTCACTCTCATTTGATTGAACTCAATCAAATATCACCGTTTATATAATTAAATTACTTAGTCATATTGTATTATTCTGCCATTAGTTAATAATGAAATTATTTTTCTTTTCTTATAGAATGAAAAGACCTCTACGTTTATACATTGATTGCAATACATTTCTTATGAATTTCATCTTCGTTTCATTTTAACCGCGGAGCTCGTAAAAGTAAATCTACTATAAAAATGTTCGCAGAAAAACTAACATTCACTTCTTATGTAAAGGGCCTTCCTGATTTTTACGATTTGATGTTGTATATCTAATTATATGATGTAATATAATTATATTCTAAACATATTTAGTTATCGAAGACTTGCTTTTTTTAACTTTTATACCTATTTGGAAATATCAACTTAGTGTATTTTATAAGTTTAGAAAAATTGCTTAAACTAAATTTTGTTTAGATTATAAATGGGTTGAATCGAGTTATTATTTAAATGTCATTTTACAATCAGTAAATAGGTTCTTTTGTTTTTAAATTAAACTTGGCTATATCCCATTTTGTAACATATAACATATTATATTATTTATTATTGAGGTCAACGTGGCGCAGGAACATAAGAGTGTGACTATAACGCGACGGTTGTGGGTTCGATCCCCACTCAAGGGAATGAATATTTATTAATACTTAATTTTTTTCTGGCAACAAAGCAAAAGCCCGGTGTTGAGTTCCGTCACTCAAACTCGTGATGCCTCGAATTCGGTGAAAATCGGAATCGGAAATTCGTGCGTTCCTGCGCAGTGTCTTAACACTAAGTTCCATCTGTACGCTGTAATAAAATCACATATTATATAAGTAAATTATGCCAACATAGTTATACAAAAATATTCATAAACTATAGTTGAATATGAAGAATAGGATGATCAACCACTGAATTACTATACCTTTGTCCGTAAACAATAAAGTATAAATTTCATTTCACATTCATACATATTATAAATTTAAATAATTTATAAATTTCAGATTACTAAGCCTGGATGTATCTTCCCTCGAGGATGTCTACTGGCTCGAGGATACCACGGCGCGTCATGTCATCGAGGCGAAGGACTTCAACGCGTGGTCGGCGGCGCGGCAGAGCTTGCCGACGGGGAAAGAGGCGCTGCAGACGCTCAAGTCCGACTTGTGGAGCGCTGTGGTCAAGAGCAGTAAACACCAGGACGCTTGGACTTGGGGTTAGTAAAAAAACATGATTAGATTAGAATATTTCAAAATCTTATGAAAATTAATTTTTTTAGTGATTTGCCCAATGCTTAAAAACATAGCATTGTATATCCTCGAATGTGAAAATCTTTGAAACTGCGTACATCGTGGATATAAAAATTAATGATATTTAAAAAAATCACGCCATCCACATTTAGGCGGTTTACGGTATTTATCTATACTCACTTGTCCGTGACATACGCCACCATTCTACAACTAATGCACATGAATAAACATTATTGCTACTATTGATTATTATGAATTAAAAATATTTTTCTAAAACAAAATCATTCCAGGCGGCATGCTAGTGGTGTCTATCTCGGTGTGCGGGCTGGTGACGCTGGCGGCCATGACGCAGCCGTCGCTGGCGCCCGAGGCCAAGCACTCTCTGCTGCAGTACGTCACCGGCAAGTACCTGCACCCGCCCAGTTGTAAGGTACTTTTCACACCTCTGTTATTGTTATTAGTAATTTTAATGATATCATATTCACACTGCTAACGGTAGAATATAATTATGTAAATAGAATTAAATTAGTTTTTTTAAAATGAAAAACACATTTTGAATGGGAGGTTTGCATGTATTGTTCAGATGTTGCAAAGAAAAATATAAGCCATAAATGACATTGTAAAACATATCTGTAAAGTATCATGGAATAACATCTTTGTAAGTAAACTATTCAATTGTAGTATTAGTAAGAGAATTGATTCTAATTTCGTCAGAAATTATTTTAAAATGGCTTAAAACGTTCCAGGTGGAATGGGGGTGGGAGGAGCCGCAAGCGGTGGGCGAGACCATGTGCTTCACGGTGTACTGCTACCAGCGCAACGGACAGCCATACCCTATATGCGACACTGACGAGCTCGTCGTAGATATAGCACTTGGTACCAGGAAGGTAATGATTATAGTCACAAATACATCAACACATCAAGTTAAAACTAAAAAAAATGATTTTATATTTTATTTAGCTTCACGCTGTAAGTATCCTGCAGGATAGATAGAAGGATCCTAGTTTTAAAACACCCCGTTACCCACGCATCGCTGAATTTTCGAGACATTCAACAGAGGATGTCGAGCGACGAATATTAATGCGCTTTGTCTTGTTACAAGACGACCTCAAGATAAATAAGTGATTTAAGCATACTTATAAAAATATAACAATTTTTCCATTACAAAATATCAGACGTAATGATGGTATTCGTGTTGTGCGTGCCAGATCGCGGCGGTGGTGGAGCTGGGCTCGGGGGACCCGGCACAAGCGCACGCGGCGCGCGCGCAGTTCACGGTGCGAGCGGCCGGCGTCTACCACGTCAACGTGCTCATAGGTCAGTCAGACAGACTCATGGTCTGTTAAGCTGAGCTTTGCATTAGAGAGAGGCATCACTAAAAGTAGACCCAGAAAAAAAGTTAAAAATAAAGCTAACAATAATTAGAATTCAACAAAAATTTAAACTTATATCACTACCACACTGGGACATGGCATACTCATAATTTTCCTGTATTGTCTGACGTGTTCTTTGAGTTAATAATGAATCTTTCTGTTGTGTTATCAACAAGTAACGTCACATTATATGAACACTCCCAAAAATGCAAACCTCGCGTACTGCACCTTTTGTTACTGAGAACATTTCTTTAAATTTTTATAATAATTATTACTTCGAATTTTATTCAAAACTACACTTATGTAACTATATAGTAGATACAGTTTCTATATTTATATATCTCTTTATAAGAGTGCAATCAGTTCTTTAGTTTGCCAACTTGACTATACGGATATAAAATTAAATTAAATTAATGAACAAAAATTACCACACTTACTCTATTACTGTACTCTTCTTCCATCTTCGGTCCAAATTTTAAATATGTTCGTTAATTCGGGAGGGCCACATTCATCCGTTCTCGAATTTGTATATGATCTAATTATTCTAGCAACATAATGTCGTCTGGAAAAAAAGTTTCGGCATAGATTTTTGCCATCTTTCTATTGTTTATATAAAAGATCTTACTTTTTCTTGATGATGTCCCTTATTATTCTGTAAGTTTTGATCCTACATACTTATTGCCCTGAGTCGTACGGAATCTTTCCAGCCTCGCCGCAGTCGCATACAAGGTTTTGGCTAGGAGATATTCATCTATAACAAATTTCCCTTTTGGCAGAGTGGCATTTCTAATAAATGTCATATTTTCAGAGACTCGTTCTTAAGCTCCTCTAGCTTTGAGCTCACCACGGAGACAATGGGTTACCATTGTTGGCTTTGAATTTGTGTATAGTTTCCTTATATGCATGGTATGAATAGCATACGTGTGCTGAGAATGGCATTTAGTTGGGCTGGTGTTACCAATTTCGATATGAAGTCATCGGGTCCTTTATCTATGTAACGCTCTAGATTTATAGACACTACCCCAAAGATACGCTTCAATATAAGTCGCAATTATATCCGCAATTATTGTCTCGTTTATCAGACGGGAATCGTAAGACGACAGATAATCTTCAACTGATTCCCGGAGACTATGATTGTGGCCTTAACTGACAGCTGGCACCTGAAACGCTCGCTGCGCTCCATGTTAAATTCATTGTGTTTCAGGTCCTAGGACTTCCCTGTAATGACTGAGTTCAACATTTGACGGAACGCCGCGCCTTGCCTCGACACCAGAGCGAAGAAATAGAAATATAAATGTTAATAAATATTTAATTTCCTCGAGTGGAGATCGAACCCACAAGCAGTCGCGTTTACAGGCCTTGTGCTCTAGATATTTTTATAGGCCCATATACAGGGTGGAAGCGTCAGCGCTCCTTTTACGGGAACAGCATATAGGATAAAATATTTTAAACCCATACCTAAAGAAATTAATCAATATATCTCAACAGTTTAGACGTAGGATTTTTTTTGATTTCACGGTGTTTATCCATACCTATATTTCGTGTGACGCAGTTACGTATAGATAACAATAACGTAAACAAATACTATTACAAAAATACTACTAAAGGTTAATCAACTTTGAACTCTGCCGCCAATAGCTACGACTGTGACTGTGACTGTGTCCGTGCGTCGTTCTTGTCAAATGGCGTTTTATTTTACAACCATAACTTTATTATTTATTTTGTTTGAAAAAAATCACTTTTTCATTTTTGGGGAAGAAAATATATATTATATTAGGCTTTTATAGAATAATTAAAACGGTGGTTTCATTTTAAGTAGTGCTGACAAAAACACTCTGTATACCTTTTCGACCTCCAAGAATCTTTGATATAAATATAATGAGAACTCTAATATTGAGTGACATTCGTGAGTTAATTTGAACCCGAATGTTCTCTACTACTTCCGAATATTATAGGTACGAATAGATTTCGACGATCCTGGTGTCGAATAGCAGAAATACTCGAGGGCAACGAGACACAAGTTTTTTTTACTAGTGCGTTACTCTTACATGTACTGTAACATGTGTGGTTCTTGATTGACCTTGTGCCTCCGTGTTGCAGGCGGACAGGCGGGCGCCGGCGGGCCGTTCCGCAAGTGGTTCGTGGCGGGGCGCGTGGAGCCGCGGCGCTCGCGCGTGGGCCGCGTGGGCGCGCTCGTGTGCACCGCGCAGCGCGCGCGCCGCCTGCACGTGCACCCGCGCGACCGCTACGACAACCCCGCGCCGCTCGACCGCCCCGGCACCGGCTTCTCGCTGGACGCCGTGCCGCTCGACGCCGCCGACCAGGCCGCCTACACCGCCGACTTCGAGTACGACGCCGTCAACCAGCGCGTCAGCGTGTCGCTGTGCTTCGCGGCGGCCGGCGTGTTCCGCGCCGCGCTGCGCTACGACGGCGCGCTGCTGCACAACGGCGAGTTCGAGTGCATCGTGCTCACGCCCGGCGACGCCGCCTCCGTGCAGCGCCAGCTCGGCGCGCGCCGCGGCGCCGCCTACGAGGCGCGCCTGCTGGACGCCGCGGGCCGCGCGCGCCGCGTGCTGTGCTGCCTCAGCGCCAAGCGCCTGCTCGTCAAGGACTACGTGCTGCGCTTCATCCCCAAGCGCATCACGTCGTTCCGCGTGTGCCCGTCCACGCGCGTGGTGCTGGGCGCGCGCGGAGACGCGGGCGCACCGGCCGGCGAGCTGGTGCTGGAGGACGGCGCGCAGCCCGCGCTGCGCCTGTGGGCGGCGGAGCGTGACCTGCTGGCGGCCACGTTCGCGCAGCTGGTGGCGGCGGCGTGCGGCGGCGAGGAGGGCTTCAAGCACAAGGCGGAGTGGTTCTACGCGGAGCTGCGGCGCGCGCACGCGCGGCACCCGCACGCGCGCCTGGCGCTGCGCGTGCGGCGCGCGGACGTGGTGCGCTCGAGCGTGCGCGCCACGCGGCGCTGGGCGGCGGCGGAGTGGTGCCGCAGCCTGGAGGTGTCGTTCGCGGGCGAGGCGGGCGTGGACTGGGGCGGGCTGCGGCGCGAGTGGGTGTCGCTGCTGTGCGCGCGCCTGTTCGACGCGCGCGGCGGCCTGTTCGCGTCGTGGCAGGACTCGCCGGCGGGGCTGGTGCACCCCAACCCCGCGCCGGAGCGCCCGCCGCACCTCAAGCTGAAGCACTTCGAGTTCGCGGGCAAGCTGGTGGGCAAGTGCCTGTACGAGAGCGCGCTGGGCGGCGCGTACCGCCAGCTGGTGCGCGCGCGCCTCGCCAGGTCCTTCCTCGCGCAGATCATCGGCCTGCGCGTGCATTATAAGGTAACCGATTTGTCGAAATAATTCTAAAATAAGCTCTAAGTAACGCTAGAGCTTATTTTAGGCTACAGATTTCTTATCCATCGAAACGACAACGACACATAGCTGTACGTTTCCCGGTACACAATGCAGTGCTGGTACCAACATTGTTTTACGATATACACAGAATGATAAGCACTGACGAAAATATCACAGTGAGGATGAAGAAAAACGTAATCAGGTGGTTTTCAAAACATAAGCGAGTGATAAGGGAGGC
This sequence comes from Heliconius hewitsoni, assembly GCA_018230445.1. Lineage (NCBI taxonomy): Eukaryota > Metazoa > Arthropoda > Insecta > Lepidoptera > Nymphalidae > Heliconius > Heliconius hewitsoni. The sequence continues at coordinate 7,199 of DWAN01000962.1, forward strand.
AGGGAGAAACATCTGTTGACTTTCGGAACTCAGTATAGATGATGGAGGAAAGTCACGTAAAAAGCATGAGGAGCGCCTGGAGGGCATATTTGATAAGGTTGATGACAATGGGCAAGGCGAAAGAAATCTGGCTGCCCCGTGAAACAGAATTAATGGTAAAGAAATAAAAATACTTTAATCCACTGACTTTTCTTGACTCAGTTTATAACGTCCACAGGCATCGATGAGTGATGAATATCGATACTATACAAATAAATGTTCAATTGAATCATATTTTTTTAGCTTCACGCTGTATGCTGCTCATAGCAGGGTAGAGAGAAAGATCCTGGGAACCTAGTGTGAAGACACTTCCGTTCGCCAGTTATGACCGAATCCTAGAAGCATTGCGTGTTGTGTAGCGGAACTCAACGTCGCGCTTTGCCTCGTTATCAGAGCGAGGAAATGAAAATATTTTTAATTTCCTTGAGGCAGTATCGAACCCATTACCTATCGCGTTTACAATCGCACGCTCGTGCTCCTGCGCCACGAATGGTCTCTTCTTATTTATAATGAATTATATCTTTTTTATGACAATGATACGTAAACTATATTTACTATACTTTTTTTATGATAAAGACGACAGTGATGCTCAGCGCCTAGTCGGTGGTAGTAGTAACAATTGAGGTAATATTGTGTCGCAGCACTTCGAGCAGGACGACCCCGAGCTGTACCTGTCCAAGATCAAGTACATCCTGGAGACGGACCTGGACGCGCCCGACGCGCCCGAGCTGTACTTCAGCGACGACGTGTACGACCGCGCCGGCCGCCTCGTGCGCACGCAGGAGCTGCTGCCGGGCGGCGCCGCGCGGCGCGTGCGCGACCGCTGCAAGCTGCAGTACCTGGACGCGCTGGCGCAGTGGCGCCTGGCCGCCCGCTGGCGCGCCGAGACCGCCGCCTTCCTGCGCGGCCTGGCGCTGCTGGTGCCCGAGCGCCTGCTGGCCGCCTTCGACGAGAACGAGCTGGAGCTGCTGCTGTGCGGCACGGCCGAGCTGTGCGTGGCGGACTGGCGCGCGCACGCGCTGGTGGGCGGCGCGGGGCGCGCGTGGCAGCGGCGCGTGGCGTGGCTGTGGGCGGCCGTGGCCAGCCTGAGCGCGGAGGAGCGCGCGCGCCTGCTGCAGTTCACGACGGGCTGCGCGCAGCTGCCGGCGGGCGGCTTCGCGGAGCTGCGGCCGCGCTTCCAGCTGACGGCCGCGCCCACCTTCGGCGCGCTGCCCACCGCGCACACCTGCTTCAACCAGCTGTGCCTGCCCGACTACGACAGCTACGAGCAGCTCGTGCGCGCGCTGCTGTGGGCCATCAACGAGGGCGGCGAGGGGTTCGGCATGATATAGATGCGCACACCCGACACGTGTAGTACAATTTGCGCAATTACTTTTCCCATTTTCTTGAAAAAGAGCAGAAAAACAAAATTGTACATATATTTAGTTATATAGTCAATTATAACAATGTCCTGCCATCGCAAACTTCCGTCGATACAGGAATTGAGAGCGACAATAATGCTGTGGATCAGCATTTTTAGTACCATAAGAGTCGCTTGTTAAATTTAAGACAAACTCTCGTTTGCAGTCGAGCAATCGACAAATTTCTAATTAAACTTAATAATATTAGGACAAATTATTTGGAAAAATATCACTAATATACTTTTGTATTATTTGCTTACATATTATTTCTCTAAGATGCAAAGTACTATGAGGATACTGCTGATAGTACACACTCTCGGCTTTACAACTCTCATTGCTTTTAGCTGGATAGAGCATATTGAAGAAAATTCTAGATTAATAAAAACTTTGAATTCTTAAATAAATTTTGTAATATTTTCAAATTATCAATAAAACTATCGATGACATATTATTTCCACTATACACATCTTAACACTTGGATAAATGCTACATTGAAAAGGCGATAATAGCAATAAATGTTCTTAATGTATAGAGATTTAGATTTTGACCCTTGAAGTAAATTATATAGTGTTTATTTTCTGTACTTAGTTAGCTCTAGTACCTTTTACTTTAGAAATTCAATTCTGGTCAGTTTAGTGAGAGGAATGAGTGAATCTCATACACTTATATACCTATATGTATATATGTAAATATAATGAACAATGTAACAATGGTAGTGAAAATATAATAGCCTGAAATTATTAAAAAATAATTTAGGAAAGTTAATGAATTCTATGTAATATTTCTGCTACAGCTTGCTTCTATTTATTTTATTATTACAAATACATCATTTTCATGTCAACATTTCATTTTCAATAATGAATATTTTATTTCACGGATATTTACATTCAGTAAAAGAATTACGATATTTATGTAATTGTAAGTTAAGTTATTTTACGCTTATTATTGTTTTATAATTTTATACTTTGTATTCTATTATTATATTTTTATGTGATATTGTTTATAAGTAATGGACAAGTTTTCCCTTATGTAAATATTTAAATACCTTATAGGGTATCTAAATATTTTACATTCCGATGTGCGTTCGAACCCTGAACTTGATCCGTGATGGTTGTGTTCAGCATACCTTAGCATCAAATATTATTTTGCTTTCAATATGGTTAAAGGATAATAAAAAAATTACACATACTTATAGTAAATTTCTAACTGACAATACAATTCTATACATACTCACATTCAATATAGAGTTTATTAGAGATACGTAGTTGTTATATAGTATAAAATATAGAAACGGTGTGTCTTAACACTAGGTTCCCTCTGCCTTCCCTGCTGTGTGCAGGGTACAGCCTGAAGCTGATTTTTTAATATAAAGTCACTAAAACAAAAGTGTTCACGATTGACTAGTCATTACATTTTCAAACTTCTGTAGAAATATTCGTTCGAAGCGAAGTAGTGCACTTGAATGCTACTGTAAAAGCCTAGATTTTGGTAAAATGCTTTCCGTCAAGGGACGGTAAGATTTGTATTTGTGGTTATAAGTTAGTACTCAGAGGTGACAAATAAAAAAAGATTATTTTTTTATGATTTAACATATCTCTGTAAACTAAGCATTTACACCACAATATAGGGTTATACAGTGACAGACTTTGAAACTACACTATGTAAAATGTCTATAGGTGCTTATAAAATATGTTAAATTAAGATTTAAACCAACGTCATATTTTATTTATTTTAGATAGAATACGAGTTGCCCTAACAGTAATAAATTATTGCGTTTTACATTTTTCTTTTTAAACTTTTTAATTATATAATATTTTTAGGCGAATATTTATTTTCTGTATTACAGGCTGAATGATCATTTCCTAGGCTAACTTATAATTATAGAGAAAAAACTCATTAAGCATAAAGTCAAAGGTCTAATCAATTTTCAGTAATTTTCGCCAAAAAATTTACTTATTGAACTTTTATTTTGTACTGGTTGCCTAATAATTAGTAAATTTCAATAAATACAAAAAAAATGCACAACTTTCATTAATAGCAATATCAATGTGATAGTGTTCATACATACATACATTACGATATTTCGCTTTTTTAATAAAAATATATTAGATACCAGGCAAAATGTCTAATGCAAAAAGTATGAAAGGAACCTAATTCTATGTCTTAACTTCTAAATTGTTATATAGCCAAAAATATTATAGCCAAAAAGGGCCATAGAAACTTTATTCAAGACTTGTTTTTTTTCAATTGGGTCACTTTTAAGGAAGTATTTCTTTTAAAAAAATGTCTATCTAGATAGTCCAGTGCGGCCTTCAGCTTTCGCTAAAGATACATTATGAAGTAACATTCCAGTTGTTGATATTTTATAGTAGTTTGTTGAATAGAATTATTGTAAGACTGAAACATTAAAATAAATACAGCAAGTTTCTTGTTTTATTAAAATGTCCTCTTTATGAAAGATAAAGAAACAACTAACTTTTATCTATAATATGTTTTTACTTTTCAACTTATTACCATTAATTATATCATATAAGAGTGTCTTTATAAATTTATAAAAAAAAATGATAATGACAACAAAGATCGAATAAAATTCAACGCCATTTGGCGTTCCAATAGGGTTTTAAATTGAGCTTACAAACATATATTAAGTGTATATAATTAAGTGTAATTATAATAACACGCAGTTTATTATTTCTCACTCGGTAAGCGTCACAGCCAAAAACAGCATAAGCAAAAATACATAGTAAATAAATAATACAATTTTAGACGACGACATTAGACGATTTTGATTCCTATTCTTAGAACTATTTGTCATCAAGAAATCAATGTGATATGCTTACATAAAAATATTGGTTTCGACGCCTGTTTAGAAATTCCCCGATAAAATAATTGAATAAAATTAAAATCTTTAATCAAAAATTCCTTCAATGAAAATGTTTTCAGTTATATTTAATATAATAGGCATAAAGATGGTTTATATTATGTTGTTATCTTTCTCTTATGCACTTAAAAAAAAATTGGGTGTGGCTGTATCATGGACACGGCCGTGCAATTAAAATTAAAGATTTCCGATTACAGTACTAAGTACGTGAAAAGAATCCTGAATGCAACTATCACAACATCCCTGGAAAGGACGTCACGACTCGCCGCGACCCATGTTTACCTGATATTTTGAAGAATTGTATAAAAATGAAACGGGAATTAAAGACAAATGTAATAAATATATCAATTTATTATTTAAAACTATAAAATTAGGCAAATACTTATTAAAATAACAAACCTGCTTACAAAAATCACAATTAAATACTCACCGTCATAAATTATATATTAATATAAACTAAAATGACTAAGAAATTATACAAAAATATACTTACCAAACATCTTATTAGATGGTATAAACTATAAATATACATATGAAAAATAATGTATGATTGTCATCCAATTATACCTAATATCACCACGAATGACATGAGGCCTGCGTTAACCATTAGACAGAGTCTCAAAAATAGTATTTAATTTTTATTTATACAAAATGTTTTATTCCAAAACAACCTGAGAATATATTTGAACAAAATTTAATAATTAAATGACAGGAATCCATGTAGGAATTGCTTAGTACGTAACATAACTAACTTATGGTGTCTTTGAACGTTGTTCAATAAAATATATGGTAAGCAATCACCTACTGTCTGTTTGTTATTTGTAGTATAACATTTTAATTGCATGCATAGAAAATACCTAACAATTAAGAATATTGAGTTTATATTTCAAATATAATAAGATACTTACATCACACAAACTTAAGAGTTAAAGCGACGATGGTAAACACTTAAATAGGTTCCTAACTATATAAAGTTATTTATAATTTGGTGCCTTACTGAGACTTCATTAAAAGAATATTGCTAATTACATTTATTTGGCATTGGAATTCATAAAACAATTTTAAATTATTCTAACTACTTCAAAAAGTAAAATAAAACAATCAATCTTACAAATCCAAAATGGAATATGATACACTACACTTGAACACACAAGTGAAAGAAAAGTAAAAAAAAAATTAGAAAATCCAAAATATTTATGTTTAAATCTTAAAATAATGAAAAGATACAATATTGTCTGTATAAAAAAATTAATTAAATTGTATTACAAATTTTTCCTCTTAACTACGTGTTACAAACTCAATTGCATTGTAGGCAATGATTGCGTAATGTTTGTTCGAATACTAGCAAGTATAGCTACTTAAAATTATCGTTATTAATTAAATATTTTCATATCTGATTTTCGTTTTCTAATAGCAATCATTTTAAAAACAATATCAATACATTGGATAGCTAAAGTTTCAACCTATTTAATAAAATACTTATTTTGTAGTAATATTATTGCGTGTAATTTTTCATATTATCATAATTTTTCTTATTTAGGAAGCGATTGAAATAAACACTAAATATTGAGGGAAATTTGACAAAACACAAAACTGAAAACTACATTTAAATCGCCTAAGGCGTTTTTGAGATTACAAACGCACATACAAACAGATAAACCGATAATTATAAATTATAATGGTTAGATTGGGTTTCATTACATTCATTAATGCCGTCTTTAATATGGTTTCTTATACAGAATGGAAACGTCTTTGCTCCTTTTACGGGAGCAGCATATAGGGTAAAATATTTCAAGCTCATACCTAAAAGAAATCAATCAAGATTCTTCAACAGTTTAGATGTACGATATTTTTTTCATTTCATAATTTACGAATATATATACCAATAACGTAAACACCTACTACTACAAAAAATACTACTAAACGTTGACCATCTGCCGTTTTTCATTCTCAAAAAGAGGAGAAAGAGAATGAGGCGCGTGCGGTGTTGTCGCTATGATAGGTTTGTGTCTGTGCGCGTTATTCTTAACAAATGAGTGTTATTTTACAACGATAATTTTATTATTTTTTTATAGAGCAGCTAAAACTGTGCTTTCATTTAAAGCTGTGAAGACAAAAACACTCTGTACGTATTCCATGGATGAGTTACAATCATAGGCGTAGGAAGGAGGAAACCAAGTGGGCAGTGCCCAGCCCAGAATAATTTGGTGCCTATCTTAGATATTCTACTTATAACAAAATTTGCCCCGAAAATTAAAAAATAAAACAAATTTTTATACGAATATATCTGTTCAAAGTCCAGGGTCCCCCAGAAAATATCTCAAGATACGCTAATGATTAGTTTTATGAGTAGATTGTCTCTTACGAATGAGGCTGAGAAACATTTAAACATCTATTTATAATATTTATTAACAAATCTATAATTAATTTATTGTTCGATATAAGAAAATTAACGTTTTCTAAGAAAATGGAAGCGCCTCTCGTAATAAGCATGACTGGCAATTTTTAAAACATTAGCAATTTATAATAAACTGCCGTAATAGGTACCTATTATATCGTGATTCATTTAGCCATATTTACCTACTGACTTTCATATATTTGCACATTGTATTGTATTTTATATATTTTTTATGCAGTTACTTACGTTGTGAAGAAAACTATGTTGTATTTAATAATTTGTATAAAAATAGATAATAATGTAATATCCTATTATGATTTTATTTTTAATTATACCTACTGTATTTCACGCAAAAGGTGCACTCGATATATGGCTGTATGTCGCAATGCCTTTCATTAGAGAAAAAAAATACAAATATGAAACAGACAGTAGATGAAAATTTAAATTACAGTTAAATAATAATGTTATAGCAATACTAGTGCTTATTTTAGCGAAAAGGATAGATCTATCTCTATGTATGTAGTTCAGCAGCCATGTCGCGCGGGCACTAGCGCCCACAGTACGGCGGCGGACAGCGCCTCGGGGTGCAGCAGCCACGCGCGCGCCGCGCGCGCCAGCCTGTCTTGTCAGAGGCATTCGAGTATTAAGGCGGTCCGCTTGTCTTGTTACCAATGCGACCAAATAAAAATAATTTATTCTCGTACTACATTCAGACGTTGCAATACAAGCAATATTATTTTCCAATAGAGACAAATCATGTTATTTTCATATTTCATTCTAGTCAAATTCCATCATTAATTATACAATACGCATAAAATATAGTTAATTTAGGAAAAACCACGACTTATGTTTAAAAAAATAAGTGATTAACCTATACAAAGGTGGGGGGAGCCATCTCCGGCGCACCACCTCCAGCTCGGCGCTCAACGCCGCCACGCGCGCGCTCAAGTCCTGAGCTTCTAGAGCACTGCGGGCGGCTTCGACGCTCAGCTCGGAGCATTCTCGTTCAGCGCGTTCACGTGCTCTATAAATCAAAACACAACAAATTCAATATTATTGCGTGAGAATATGACGTTTTTAATTTATCTAATTACAGTTCACACAATTATGTTTATAACATTTAAAGGGTAATCCCGCCTAAGCTACATTTAATGTAAAAAGAAATCGTTTTTAACCACAAAAAAATTTGTCTATGGTTATTATTTTTTAAATGGCTACCAATATGGGGTCCGCTGTATGTTTAGTTTGTCGATACCAATATATAGTTTAAATTATTTTCTTTTAAAATGGCATACAATTTCCACAAGCAACAATTCTTTTACAGATGACGCTTAAAGTGCCAATAATTGGGCGTTTTCCACAACTAAAAATTTTACGAGTCGTAGCCGCATGAAGTTATCTGCAGATGGCTGCGCAGATTTGAAGTTAGGATTTTTGTTTTCAGCTTTCACGCTGTATCCCGCATGTAGCAGGGTAGACATGAGGAGCAAAAAGTTTTAACTCACTTCGTCCTTCACTTTTCGGAAGTCTACGCCGCCCTATGTCATGTCACCAGAGCGAAGAAATGAAAATATTACATTATTCCCACGAGTGCAAATTAAACACACACGCTTGTGACCCTACGTTACTGGCCTCAATTTTTCTTACTTTTGATTATTTTCTTCCCGAGCGAGCAATACGACTCGTCGACCGCAATGTACGTATGGTACCTATATTTGTAAGGTCACTAACTCCTTCTCCCGCCGCTGCTTGGCGCACAGGTCGCGTCGCAACGCCGCCATCGCGCCCGCTCTCCGCGCGCTCTCTTCTTCCAGCGATACTATCTACATTATAATTTATTGTTATAAACGAAGGTTTATTAAATGCTTAATTAAGCTAAGTTTTATTTACACTAATACTATTGTAATTTTTGTTAAAAATATATTAGAGAAATAAGATTTCTTCTTTCTAAAGAGAATTAACAATTTACATTACCGTAATCAATGTACGCTTATTTCGGATTTACTATCTTTCAGCATTAAAATGGAGTGCCAAATCTCTAACATAAATTATCAATAAAGATATTTTGATTTTAACGAGGCCAGCCGTGGTGGCTGTGGCCGTCATTGCCGTGGCGCCACTCAACACGCAATGCCTCCGGAATTCGGCGGAAAACAGAAAGAGGAGTGTCTTAACACTAGATTTCCTCTGCTTACCTTGTGTGGGATTGGATAAAAAAAAAGACAAAAAAATCAGCTTAACGCTGTACCTAGAAAAATAAAAATATTTTTTTCTAATAATAAAGGTATATTATACAGTGCGGTCAATGAGTCGTAAGCTGACTTAGGTGGCTGCGCAGATTTGCCAGCCCACGACTCGTCAACCGTACTGTACACCAGTACCTTTAGTTCAGCATTGTCGTAGCGTTGCTTCACAGTGACCAGAGCGCTTTGCTCGAGGACGAGTGCGCTACGAACACATTCAAGTTCGTTACGACAGTTCCTCCACCCTGAATTATTTCATTTTAATTATAATTACGTATTATTAAGTTATACTTATATTTTAGAGGCCGGCACAGCACAGTGGCATAGCATACGTTTATGGCTTCGATTTCCTCCCGATGGAAATGAAATATTTTCATATCCCCTTACCTTGACAACAAGACCACTTGACAACAAGTGCCGCCACCATCGTTGCCAGATAGTATCTTTGTAAAAAGCAGGATTTTTAAGCATTATAAGTAAAAAATCGGAATTCTTTCGCCAAAAGCGAGACAAAAAAGATTGAAATTATGAAAAATTTCATGTATTATTCTTTTTTAGCACCGTATCCCGAATAGCAGGGAGAAGAAACCTGGGAATCTTGTGTTCAAAGACATTTCTGGCTGCGATCTCTTAAAACACAAAAATAAATCAAACTTCTAAGTCCACGGAATCAATAGCGTTATATCATAAAAATATATTGCACGAACATTTATGCATTTATTTTGCTGCATCTTGTATGAATCAAATGTTATGTAACTTATAAATTCCCGTGGACCTACTGTTACAAAATTTGACTCGAAGTGAGAGTAAAAAAAAGTGTGTGAAAAATGAAAATTTATAGGCACTTATTTCACAGAAAAAAAATCATTACAAACTAGTATATTTTTAGATCATTTCATCATAATGATTGCAAATGCTCATTTGTCAACATTTCTTGCGCGACTTTTGAAGTTTTGTCAACTTCTGAAATTCTACTTCCCGTGGACTAGTTTTTTTATGGAAAACACGTCACTATACTTGTTTATAAAAACAAATATCTACGTATCGAAGATATTATTTACCATGTAAGAAGTCAAACAGTCAATCCGTCTCGATTGGGACATAAATTTTTAGGCTAAAAATCGGGACATGTGGCAACGCTGACCGCCACTCAATGTGCAATGTCTCGAAGTGGGCGGAGCGTCTGAGATATCTTTACACAAGGTTCTCTTTGCGTACCCCCGTTATATAGCAGGGTCCAACGTGAAGTTATTTTTATTACTCTACTTATATTAACCTACTCCTATGGAAATGGCTACGATAACATGAGATAATACAAGTATATATCATCTATAAAAAATTTGAAGATATACTGTATTATATAAATACAGTGTTTTGTCACGACTCCACAATATGTCACTTCCCGTTCCATACTGCTAATATGAATCTAATATGAATTGTAAAGAATGTAACTTACCAATACTCATCTCGGACACGCGATCCTCTGCTGCACAAATATCTTGTTCCAATGCATTTTTTTCCTTAAAATGGATTATATTTTGTATGAGAAAATTAGATTTCATTCCAATGTCTGACAAAGACCGTAGACCGGTGAGAATAGAATATTATACATACTTAGCAATTTATATATATTGTTAGTTTTTTTATTATTTCAATATTGCAAGGCAAACTATTTATATTTATTAGTATTAATCAGGACAGTGACAACGGAATAAGAACTGTTAAAATGTATAAATATTTGACCGTTAACGTAACTTGATAAGAAAAGTACTAGAAACTAGAAGACGAACTAAGAAAAGTATAAATATGTATCTATATGAAAACAGAAAAAGAGCTTACATACAATTTAAATTAAAAAATATTGTATATTTTTACAGTAGACTAGATAATATTCACCTTTTCAAGCACGGTCTTCTCCATTTCCTTCTCCCGTAGCAACTGCTTGAGTCTCTCGAGCTCCCTAATGGCGAGGCGGACTTTGGCGTTGTCCGAGTCCAGTAAAGATTTCAACGCTGACACTTGCATGCGAAGGCGTTCCGAAGAGCTCACCTAGAGTAAATTTAATAACAGCAAACCTTAAGGAAATCGATAAAGATTGTGTACAATTTATATTTAAGCCAGTTATTTAAGTAATATTTTGACCGATGGTCCCAGTGGTATTATATCGATAATTCATTTGAATGAGTAAAAGAGCAAAGAGCCCGCTAGGCATGTACGTGCGAGTTAATGACAGTGGATGAGGCAAGGCAAGGCAAGGTATGCAAAAACCATAGTGTTTGGCACACCTTTCTCTCTGGCTACCCCGCTAGGAATAAAAGGCTAAGAAAAAATAGGTCTTTTTAGCTTCACGCTGTATCCCAATCACAGCAGGGTAGGCAGAGGACACCTGGGAACGTAGTGCTTAGATATTTCATTGCCATTGAGACACTTTTGTTTCTCACTTTCCAAATTGCTTATTTGGTTTATATTTTTTATAGCACACCACCTGGACTTCCAGCGTCTTCCGCACGCAGCGCACCTCCTCGCGCTTGCGTCTCCACGCCGCCACCAACATGAACACGCCGATCCGGGAGGCCGCCTGCTCCGCCTCACCGTGCAGGGGCGGCAACTGCAGGGAAGCGAGCTTGTGTTTGCTAAAATAGAGGAAGTATAGTAAGAAATAACATAGCGTTAAGAAACTTCGTTCCCTATTCATCGTTTCGTCTGCAATCTCTTCCAGGTAACTTTCGAGGTAGAGGCAAAAATATATATAAACACATTTTATGGAATCAGAGAAGGTTGTGTTTTGTTACCAAAAGTAACGGAGCCCAAGCTACCTGTTAATTAAATATTGATATTTTACCAGTTCAAATAATGCCTATATTATTATAAATATAAAAACACCGAGTGAAATTCGAGCCCATAACCATTGCGTTTAGCCAAGATATAAGACGCAATCTTGAATATTCCAACAATAACACATAATGTCGTTACAATATTTTATTACTTACACATCCTTTTTCATCCTTTTGCTTGGCGTCAGATCCTCCATAGATACAGCTTTAGGGCCGATTTTGACAGGTCTGGCGGGAGTCTGCGTCAGCTCGTCCAGGCATGTGCGTATGCGAGTCAAGTTGGACGACGGTGATGCCCTCGCTGTGAACTTGTTTACAGGTGTTGAGAACTGCTGCTTCTTTAGGTTCGACCTTTGATTGCGTCTGAGGGGATATATTAGATACATTGTAGCCTAGTAATGTAAGAATAACAATATAAGGCCATGGTGACGCCGTCTATAGCTATAACTAATGTGATATAACAACTAAATATTATATTGATGGTTCCTCTATTAGTACAGTGGATACAATTAGGGACTAGGTGTCACATTCGACAAAGAGCTGACATTTATACCGCACCTAGAAAATATCACTACAAGAGCGAGCAGAATGCTGGGATTTCTAATGCGAAACTCAAAAATAAAAAAAAAATCGCACGAAGGTGGTATTATACAAAAGCTTAGTAGTAAGCGTATTGGAGTACGCAAGTGTTGTATGGAGACCCCATTACGCTTCTCACTGTCTCAGAATCGAAAGGCTACAAAAGCGCTTTCTACACCACCTCACCTTTTCGTGTGGAAATTTGAGATCACTTAAAACCTATACGGATAGGCTTGCGTACTTTAATTTAAGTAGCTTGGAAAATAGGAGAAAAATTCTTGA